>CM053027.1:134845498-134871659 GCA_028564925.1 Lithobates sylvaticus
AATGGACACTCACTGGCAGTGACAGTGATGCCAGTGAGACAATTTTGATTGTTATGTATTCCGCCACTGTTAGAATGTAGTGCGCAGGCGCCATGTACAGCTGACTGACTTCGGCTATTTTCGGAAACTCCGCTGTGCTTCATCGTGCTTCGTACTGCGCAAGCACCTGATCTGATGTCGGGGGCACTACTGAGCCCTGATCTGATGTCAGGGGGCACTGTACCATGCTCTGATGTGATGTAAGGGGCACTGTGCCATGCTCTGATGTGATGTCAGGGGACACTGTGCCATGCTTTGGTGTAAGGGGGCACTGTGCAATGCTCTGATGTCAGGGGGGCATTACTGTGCCATGCTCTGATGTAAGGGGCACTGTGCCATTCTCGGATGTAACGAGGCACTGTGCCATGTTCTGATGTCAGGGGCACTGTGCCATGCACTGATGTAAGGGGCACTGTTCCATGCTCTGATGTTAGGGGGCACTGTGCCCCTCTGTGGGCAATTTGATATTATATTATATATATATATATCACGTGTGTTTGAGCTTCTGTTTGGGGTGCACACCCTAATGTAATAGGCTGCGCACACCTATGACTAGAGTAGTATCCTGAGAGGATAACCATTAAACATCGGCCTCTCCCACATAATAAGTAGAAGATAGAGTCACTTACCTCTCTCTGCAAGACACCATGTGTACGAATGCAGAATGGGTTGGTACGAACTTCCCTCAGTATTCGGCTCTCCTTAAGGACACTTTCAAAGTCATTGTCGTTCCTGTTCAGGATTTTGACAGCCACCAGCTCATCAGTGGACGTTCGTGATGCCAAAACAACCTAGAGGGGACAGAGGGAGAGAAAATTATAGCTGACAATCTGAAGTTTATTCACATTAAATACTTTGTTTATGGGTGCACAATAATGGATAGGATCACCAAAATGGCATTTTATTCATTACAGGGTCTACATTCATGAAACTTCTGAAATTCCAGGACTTTCTCTCACTCCTGTCTGGAGTCTCACTCATCCCCCTGCACTGAGATATAAGTTAACTCCTTCACGCCGACCATAGGCAAATATGCTTTCTCGGCTTAAAGGGGTTGCACCAGGGTGATGCCTGCAGCTTCAGTACCTTTTTTAGAGCCAGCAGTTCGCTATCTTGGGATAACAACTGATGCAGCTAAAAGCCGCATGGCTGTTATCCTAAGGAGCAGGAGGGACGCCCTGTCCTCCCGCCACCTTCTGCGGCTCTCCCGTCCCACCAGGAGGTCCGAGCGACCAGCCGACACAGCCGCCGGCTGGCCAAAGACCCGAATGAAGCCGGAATCGGCTTTGATCGGGTCTTGGTGGTTCTTCGATCATGGAACTTGAGCTTTGTTAATTGGATGAGCTCTAGCTCTGACTCATCATGGTAGCATGTCGAACCACTGTAGAGAGACCATTTATTCCCAGGGGAGAGCAAGGGTCACACTCAGACAGGTTTTTCTACTTTGGCCTTAGCTGCTATTGAAAAAATGGTCTTTTATTTTTGGTGCACCTGGGATGTATTTAGCTGAATTAAATGGAATGTTTAATTGGGCTTTGAAGTGCATGTGCAACTCTGCAAAAGCCACACAGATGGAAAAAAATACTTTTTTTTAATAAAGTGGGGGAGGGGATTTCTGTCGTAGATTTTCCATCACTTCCTGCCTGGTGAAACCATTGTCAGCAGGACAGAAATTGAAGGGAAATCTCTCTAATGCAGCGCTGGATAGTGATAAAACCCAATAGGTGCTCTAGTCCCCAGCACCTCTATCTAAAGATTTTAAATCCAAGAAAAGATCCAACTACTTACCTTTCCATAACTCCCCTCTCCAAGGAGGCGAAGGAATTTGAAGTCATCCAAAGTCCCTGGGATGCATTCCATAGTTCTGGCAGACTGATGGTCACATTCTGGTGGAGTCTCAACGCAAACGTCAGACTCTGTTGGGGTGTCAATGTGGACATCACGTTCTGGTGGAGTCTCAATGTGGACGTCGCATTCTGGTGGTGCCTCAGTGTGGGCATCACGTTCTGGTTGAGTCTCAACATGGACGTCTTGTTCTGGTGGAGTCTCGATGTGAAAATCACATTCTGGTGGAGTCTCAGTGTGGACACCACCTTTTGGTGGAGTCTCCACATTAACGTCACACTTTGGTGGAGTCTCAATGTAGATTTCACATTCGGTCTCGCTCACAGTGGCAGGCCTGCCATGTGAGTTGTGTCTGCGGTAAAAACCGCCTGCATCTGCAATAAAAAAGAGGAATTGGATTTAGCACATTTAGCAACATTTCATATATTTTTCTTTACAAATACAAATTGTAGAGGGAAAAGTTAAAATTCTAGTGCCAGGGACAATAAATAAACTCAACATGATAGGGAAATAAGGATGACTATTGTTGGTCTTCATATAAAAATGCTGGTTGCCTGGCACTCTTCCAAACTCACTGGCTGTGATACTTTCTACAAGTCAGTGAGGCAAGAAGCTGGCAACAAGTATTTTCAGCAGTGTGAAGATGACCTTTTAAATGAGCGAGCAGGTAAAAAAGGAAGTTGCGAAGCTGCAACGAGAAGTAGTAGTGTCACCTGCCTGGCTGTGCATTGCGGCAGGGGTTGGTAAATCATCAGACCAGCCAAGAAATATGACAAAGATATTTTGAAAATAAACAGAGGTTTTGTATTGGCAGTATTGGTCAGAAAGTGTGTCATATATCAGCCCTGACATCAGACGGGAGACGGGTCACCCATTACTGGGGGTCATAAACCAGCTTGACACTCCACTAGTGACTAATGTAGTAGGAATATTTATGTATGGTTTTCCTATCATTGTTTTATAGATATTCATACTGTCCCTTTAATTGATATATATATATATATATATATATATATATATATATATATATATATATATATATATATATATATATATATATATATATATATATATATATATATATATATAATTATTCTTAAATATTATCTATTTGTTTTTAAGTTATAATTTAACATTCAATTAAAATATTATTTCAATTATTATTAAATCTATTAAATTATTCTTATCATATGTGAGGTTTCTTTTATTTCCGTGTTGCATGTTTTTGGCAGCACCAACCAGCTTATGTGAACATAAGGAGCAGAGCATATCAACAATATCATATTCCTCTCCATTATGGGGCTGCCATTCCTGATCTTTGATGTAAGTGGACGCTTTATTTTTACCAAATAATGTGATATTGCTGCTGGGCTCAGGGGTGCGATATGTACAGAGTGCGGGGTTCAGGGGTACTCTACATAGAGTGCAGGGTTCAGAGATGTGCTATATACAGTTCTGGAATGCACTATATAAAGGGTCTAGGGCTACAATATGCATACTGGGCTCCTGTATATCCCTTGTCCCTGCCCTGCATGTAAGACAGGGAGAGATCTGTGTGAACTGCAGGGAGAAGTAAGCCAGGCTTCTGTGTTTGACCGCTTGCCGGCCGCCCCACTTAGATATACTGCGGGGTGGCGGCTCCTACAGGCAAAATCACATACCTGTACGTGATCCCCTCTTCCTGGTTTGCGGTGCCGGAACACAGCAATAGCCAATCAGTGGGTCCAGAGGACCTGATGTCCGTCGGGACTCGCTGATCATTCACGGGAGAGGCAGAACAAGGCAGATCGCCATTCTGCTAGTAGGGGGGACAGAGATCTTGTGTTTCTGCTAAGCAGGAACACGGATCTCAAGTCTTCCCACAGTTAAACCACCTCCCCCACACAGTTAGTAAACACTCCCTAGCGACACATTTAAGCCTTTGATTGCCCCTGATATTAACCCCCTTCTCTGCCAGTGTCATTAGTACTGTGAAAGTGCATATTTTTTAGCACTGATCACTGTATTAGTGTCACTGGTCCCCCAAAAAGTGTATGATTTGACCGCCACAATGTCACAGTCCCACTATAAGTCGCTGATCGCCGCCTTTATTAGTAAAAAAAAAAGAATTCCATAAAAATATCCCGTAGTGTGTAGACACTATAACTTTTTTTTTACCATAAACATGTAGCAGAATACACATTGGGGTAAGCCCATGTTCACATTTGGGCAGATTTGGCATGCGATTTAACATGTCAAATCGCAGGCCAAATTGGCGGCTATTGCTGGCAATGGCATAGTCCGAATCGATGCGACGCACCAATTCCCAAAAGTAGTTTCTGTACTACTTTTGGCGACTTTGGCGGGTGATTTGAATAGACATCTGTGCAGGAACCCACACAGATGTCTGTCAAATCACCCCCAAAGTCAGACTGCATTGCCAGTTTGAAATCTTGCGATTTCTAACCCACAGCAGTGTGAACCTGGGCTAAACTGATGAAGATTTTTTTTTATTGGGTGTGTTTTATAGCTAAAAATAAACAATATTGTTTTTTTTTTTCAAAGTTGTTGGTCTTTTTTTGTTTATAGCATAAAAAAAAAAAAAAAACAGAGGTGATCAAATACCACCAAAAGAAAACTCAGTCCATTCAAATGAATGGGATGTCTTACATGTTTCACCAAAAATGCACAAAAAAAAACACCCATGTCACACAGAAGTGAACTTACTTTTACTTGGGTGTGATTATCATTACATTCCATGGGGAGATTATATGTCTCCATACTCCTGGAAGCAGGGCCAGGACAAGGGGGGCAGAAGGGTCACATGACCCGTGCACTGTGTTGGGGTCAGTGGTTGCTAGGGACTGGGGTTGCTAGGGAGACCATAGCAACCAATGTTGTCATATGTGTGTGTGCTGTGTGCCCTGCAACAGGTTTCTCCTCCCAGCTCCCGGATCCTGCCTGTCACAGGCTCATATTGCCTTCACTAAAATGACGGACCGCCCACAAATCCAGGTCCACATGAGAAGTACACTGAACTCTGTGATAGGACAACCTATCTATGGGGGCAGCTTATCTATGGGGACACTGAGGGGGCAAATGGTCTATGGGGACACTGAGGGGGCAAATAATCTATGGGGATGCTGTGATGGGGAAAATGGTCTATGGGGGGCTTAGTATTTATGGGGATATTGTGATGGGGGCAACTAATCTAGAGGGGTACTGTGATGGGGCAATTTGTCCATTGGGGCAACTTATATATGGGACACTATGATGAGGCAAATGGTCTATAGGGACACTGTGCTGGGGCACATGGTTTATATGGACACTGTGATGAGGCAAACGGTCTGTGGGGACACTGTGATGGGGCAAATGGTTTAAAGAGACACTATGATGGGGCAATTAATCTATGGGTTTTACAATCTTGTATATATCAAAAATCACACGACTTACCGGCAGAGTCTTCTGCCTCCCGGTGTTTGCCATTGACTTTACAGCAAACGGCAAAACATCCAACGGCTCTAAAGCAGCCGCGTAGAAAAGCCCTGGCCTTCATTTTTGTGGTCTTCTTCAGTGGGGTATCTGCAAGCTGTTCAGTGACACCTCCGTCCATAGCTGGGCTTCCAATGGTGGGTTCCTCTATGATGTTTTTTTGAGAAACAACCTTTTTTTTCTGAAAAAATCTCATTATCAAGAATAATGAAATACGCTTTAAGAACTGCGAGAGTAAAATTGCAATGATATTGAATCGAAATAAATCAAATCCAATCAAAATTGCAAGATTAAACACCACAGAGCCAGCAGCACGTCTTCACTGTGAAGTGAATACTCAGCAACTGGTACAGAGTCTGGGCAGAGCTTCCTTATTAGAGGGCAGCTGATGACATCACAGATGACATCATAGAATCATGAATTCACAAAGATAACATACTAGGACGTGGCCCCTTTAAGAAAAAAACGTCAGTTATACTGCCTACGCGCATGAGATGGCTGTCTTTTTTTTTTTTTTTTATTGAAGTGATTTTGAGATTTATATATATTGCAGTCCTATGGCTTAAATAAAGATATTTATTTTATGATAACAATTGAGTCTTAATATAAAGCTTTCCTGCAGATCAAATCTTTTAATTTCAGTCTCACAATTATTTTTATTATTATTTATTTTATTTAGCAAATTTTGAAATTATCTTTTATTTTATAATTATTACCCAAAATAAGTGATTATTTTTTTTTCTTATTCTTCCAGTATTTGTTTAGCCATCTCAAACCTCGCCTTCTGACATCAGTCTGAGCTCTTTCTGAACTCTGTATTCGGTCTAAACCCAAGGGCTCAGATATAAATGCTTAATTATCACTTTAAGTTTAACCCTTTCACTGCTGGACATTTTTTTCACATACTGTATGCTACTTGTTCATTTTTGTCTTCAAAGCTTCTATCATTCGTTTTTCTCTGGACTTTCTCTCTCTCTCTTGCTGGTGCATGCATTTCCAGTCCTCCTGATTTTAACTTTCAACTGGTATGCGGGGGATGATGGGCCCCAGTCACACTGCTGCGTCACGTGCGTTGCACCTTTTTTATGTTTTTGCCGCATTGTTTACGCAACAGCACAGGATTCAAATGAGTTGCCTGTCCTACATGTGACAAACATGCCGAAAAAAACTCCGGGACCTTTTCCAGCATGGAGTCTTGTGCGTTTTTTATAGCATATTTTGGCGCGTTTGTCGCATTTTGCTACACGACTAAACGCATTTGCCAATCTCATTTGGGGCGTCATTAAAAATGAATGGCATTACAAGCCTAATGCACATTTTTCATGCGTTTTTCATGATCTCAGTCCCAAAAAGCAATAAAAACAAACAAAAAAAACGTGTTTCTTCGTGCATTCCCAGAGTGTGCAGCTGTAAATGGTGACTTATTCTAAAAGGAGGGGAGGGCAGCAGATGACACCTGGGGCTCAGCCGGGGTGTAGTGATGTCCGCAGACATGAGGAACTGCTACTGCTAGAGAGGGGGAGGGGTGAGCGCTCAGATATTCACTTTTATGGTTATTTTAACCCTTTCACTGCTGGACTTTTTTTTGTGCTAATTGCTGATTTTGGTTTTAAAGCATAAAATCGTTTCTGAAATCCTTAAGGCCCCATTCACGCACATTTTGTGAGTGTTTTGTTTTGCTTTACGCATAGGGCAGCCCATGGATTTTAACGGATTAAGCCCCCGAAGATTTTACCCCCTCCCTGACCAGAGAACTTTTTGCGATTCAGCACTGCGTCGCTTTAACTGACAATTGCGCGATCATGGCACCCAAACAAAATTGACGTCCTTTTTTTCACACAAATAGAGCTTTCTTTTGGTGGTATTTGATCACCCCTGCGTTTTTTATTTTTGGCGCTATAAACAAAAAAAGAGCGACAATTTTGCTATAATAAATTTCCCCCAAAAATATATAAAAAAAAATTTTTTTTCCCTCAGTTTAGGCCGATATGTATTCTTCTACATATTTTTGGTAAAAAAAAAAATGCAATAAGCGTGTATTGATTGGTTTGCGCAAAAGTTATAGCGTCTACAAAATAGGGGATAGTTTTATGGCATTTTTATTAATTTTTTTTATTCTTATTAGTAGGGGCTATCTGCGATTTTTATCGGGACTGCGACATTATGGCGGACACATCGGACACT
Organism: Lithobates sylvaticus; assembly: GCA_028564925.1. Lineage (NCBI taxonomy): Eukaryota > Metazoa > Chordata > Amphibia > Anura > Ranidae > Lithobates > Lithobates sylvaticus. The sequence goes on from CM053027.1 coordinate 134,853,038, forward strand.
TTTGACACTATTTTGGGACCATTGTCATTTATACAGCGATCAGTGCTATAAAAAACACTGATTACTGTGTAAATGATACTGGCAGTGAAGGGGTTAACACTAGGGGGGCGATGAAGGGGTTGAGTGTGTCCTAGGGAGTGATTCTAACTGTGGGGGGGTGGGCTTCCAGTCACATGACAGAGATCACTGCTCCCAATGACAGGGAGCAGTGATCTCTGTCATGACACAAGGCAGAATGGGGAAATGCCTTGTTTACATAGGCACTTCCCCAGTCTGCAGCTCCGTGATACGATCGCCAGGAGCATGGTCGCGCTGTACGTGGTGCGCACGCCTGCTAGCACCGCCTCTTAAAGGGGATGTACAGGTACGCCTATTTGCCCACTGCTGCCATTGTGCCGACGTATATCGGCATGCGGAGGTCAGCAAGTGGTTAATAGGCTGCCCTATGTGTGAGAAACATGGCAGAGTAGCTCATGGAGCTTTTTGGCGCATTCCAGTGTTTTTGCCCCGCATATTTTGGCACGTTTGTTGAGTGCGGCAAAACACGCATTGGCTTCCTGTGTTTGGGAACAGAACCACGAGCCTGACACACATTTTTTTTTTTGCACGTTCTGGGAACGCACACGGAAACGTATACTGTCACTAGATGTGTCATAGCAGCTTATGATGTTGTTCCGCCATATTTCCTGTTATCACCTGTCGCACTGAGACCCCAATGAAAAATTCGAAGAAAAACAAGCTATTCAAAAACGCACCAAAGTCGTCTACAAAAAAAGGGTACAAGAGGTACTTTGATGCACTTTTGGACCAAAGGGCGGCCCATTCAAATGAATGTCCTACATGTCTCACCAAAAATGCACAAAAAAACACCCATGTCACGCAAAAGTTTATTGAGTGTTACTTGTGTGTGATTATCATTCCATTCCATGGGATTATTATATGTCTCCATACTCCTGGAAGCAGGGTCAGGACAAGGGGGGCAGAAGGGTCACATGACCTGTGCACTGTGTTGGGGGGCAGGGCACTGGTGATAGCTGCAGTCTCCCTCTCCTAGCACCTCCCCCAGAACACTACAGTAGTGGGGTTACTTTATACTCCTTCCACCCCGCCCCTAACTATTCTGCTGCGCCCACTCCTCAGTCATCCTATCGTCCTTCATACACCAAGAGACTAGATGAGTCTCCTCCCGCATTCTGTCCCTGGCTCCACCTCCCACACAGGCTCACAGGCTCATATTGCCTTCACTAAAATGATGGACCACCCACAAATCCAGGTCCATGTGAGAAGTAGTTATTGGTTGCTAGGGAGTCTGGAGACCCTAGCAACCAATGTTGTCATGTGTGTGCTGTGGTGTGCCCTGCAACAGGTTTTTCCTCCCAGCTCCTGGATCCTGCCTGTCACACTACAGAGACATCTCACACAGGTACACTGAGCTCTGTGATAGGACAACCTATCTATGGGGGCAGATGATCTATGGAGACACTCTGAAGGGGCAACTAATCTATGGGGGCCTGTGCTGGTGTAAATAGTCTATGGGGACATTGTGATGGGGCAACTAATCCATAGGGGTACTGTGATGGGGCAATTAATCTATGGGGGCAACTTATCTATTGGAGCACTGTCATGGGGCAAATGATTCATGGGGACACTGTAATGGGCCAATTTATCTATGTGGACACGTGATGGGGCAACTCATTTTTAGGGGCACTTACTCTATGGGGGCATATAATCTATAGGGGCACTGTGATGTGGAAAGTCATCTATGAGGGCACTATGATGTTGCAATTAATCTATGGGGCACTTTTATGGGGCAACTAACTGTGGGGCACTGTGATAGGGGCAGTTGATCTATGGGGCACTTTGACGGGGACATTTGATTACTTGAAATGTGGATGTGATTGACCTATTTTTGTGTTTTATTAAATAGTTATATTTACCTGTGTTACATTTTATTTCTGTTAAAGATAATTATTTGTGGAAGGCCGGAATAGAAGGGCACAGCCGGTGAAGGAGCTCAGATGACGGGAGATCACAGGAAGGAGAAGAGGCAGAATTCAGGGCTCAGAGAAGACCGGTCACTATGAACAGTTCTAGGACCAAAACCCCACTGGAAGCTCTGAGGATCGGCACCAAGCAGCTGCACCAGAAGGAGGTAAAACCTTTTCTATTAACAATGTCTTTGCTACAAATTACCCTCCAGTGTGTCCTGCTGATACTCCAGATTACCCTCCAATGTGGTCCGCTTTCACTTCAATTCATTCTCTATTATAGTTGGACAATATTACAGGTCATCCTCCATTTTACCAATACTCTCCAGGCCATCCCCTGGCCCAGTCTGCAAATACTACATATTACCACTTGGCAGGGCCATTGATAGGGGGGTACAGGCAGTACTTCCTATTGGGTAAGCAGGGGTACCAACAGAGCCTCCAGTAAGTTATTTTTAAAAGGTTTTTAGAAGAAAAAGAAGAGGAACTTCATAGTGCAGTAAATAATGGTATTTTATTCCAAAGTCTTCTTATGCACAGCAAAGAAATACATACAACACACAGCTACAAGCTATCAGGCTGCCATCTGGTGTGTGGTGACGTCACAAGAGTCTCTCTAACCGACGCATTTCCCTGTAACAAGCATCGACTGGGAACGGAGATTAGTGTACTAGCAGCCAGGAGAAGAGTCGCAGTCACTGCTCTGGTTTAATTAAACAGTCTAGGGGTACCCTTTTTCTGATGCTTTATTAAACTTGAACTTGGAAGGGTGCGGTGTAACTGTGGGATACTGCTGAAGGACAAAGTGACAACCTGAGGACGCCTCTCACTTTCTGAAACTTCCAAGCACAGTCACTGTAGCAGCAAATGATAAACTGGGGTACATAGGGTCACCATAAGGAATGTCCACTTTTAAGCACAGGCTGACACGGATTCCAGAGGGACATCAGGAGCACACAGTCACTGGGATCTCACACATCAGTCTGTATTCACGCATGTCCTTGGATATTTGAATGCCTCCTTCAAATATCAGCCAAGCATGTCTCCCCCTCCAGGTCCCTAAAAAGAAATCCCTTGATTAGCTCCAACAAAGTTCAGTAGAATAGACCACCCCATCTGGCACAGTTAGGACCTCGATTGGCAAATAAAGAGCACAGCTAGACTGCCCAGAAGGGCAGAAGCCTCTCAGGCTGGGAACTTCTTCTCCTGGACAAGAACCCCTCTGCTCGTGGTCTCAAACTATTTATGCACTCCTTAGCCACCTAGTAGGCACCCTCCCCCAGGGATTGGCTGGGACCACATAGATCAGTGATGGCAAACCTTGGCACCCCAGATGTTTTGGAACTACATTTCCCATGATGCCTAACTACAGTGCATGAGCATCATGGGAAATGTAGTTCCAAAACATCTGGGGTGCCAAGGTTAGCCATCACTGACATAGATAGTCAGGCTACCTATTTGACTCTTCCATCCTACAACATTCCAGAACGCTCCAGAAGGCCGGAGGAAACAGTCAAACCTGCAACGAGACCAGTAATACACAGAACAGCCCAAAATAATCACAAGCCGCTCAACTGATTACACTAGAGCTAAAAGAACTACATTTACACTACCTAGTCTAGTTAGCAGCCTAACTAGGAGGGTTCTACATCAGCTATACCATGACCAGGATTAAGGACAACCTTCACCGACATATTGTTAGACGTGAATAAAGCCTTATATAGTCACATCCTAGCACACAGTTGGTCTTTTGCACGCTGCTGCCTAATAACTCAGTGTTTTTAGGCATACAGGCATTTTTTTTTTTACTGATCTAAATGCAACCCATTGTTTTCAATGGGCCTGTACACACAGGTGTGTAAACATGTTCTGCGCATAGATGAGTTTAAAAAAAATGCAGATATCTGAATTGCTGGTCAGTATTTTACATGTTTACGAGTGTATAATATTATTTGAGGAAGTAAAATTGCATTCTGGGTGATAGAATTTTTCTTACTCATGTACACACATATGCACAAATACGTGCCCAAATACAAGCAAAATAAACACAAGAAATTTCAGACAGGTACCGTATGTAGGGGAACCACCGATCCAGGATAATCCACACAACTGAGGTTTGCAGCTTGAGTGCGGCCGTCCAGAGTCTTTTCAATCTATCGTCATAGGTACCGTATATATTCGAGTATAGGCCGGCCCGAATATAAGCCGAGGCACCTAATTTTACCACAAAAAACTGTGAAAACTTATTGACTCGAGTATAAGCCTAGGGTGAGAAATGCGCAGCTACTGCAAGGCCGCGTATACACGAGCGGACTTTCCCGCGGGATTGTCCGCCGGACTGGAGTCGGCCAGACAATCCGTCCGTGTGTGGGCGCCGGCGGACTTTTTCCTGCCAAAAGTCCGGCGGACTAAGTTTGAAGTTCAGACTTAAAATTGTCCACTGGACTCGCGAGTCCGGCGGACAATCCCGCGGTCTGTGTGCTGGTCCACGGGACTTTTGAAATGAACGGACTTGCCGACACAAGATCGGAAAGTACGTTCATTTAGAACATGACTGCAGGTAGACGGGACTAGCAAAGGCAGTGAATTCTGCCGCGCTAGCCCCGTCACCTGGCATAAATTTAAAGGGAATCCCTACGCCGAAAAAACGGCATGGGGGTCCCCCCCAAATCCATCTCAGACCCTTATCCGAGCACGCAGCCCGGCCGGCCAGGAAAGGGGGTGGGGACGAGCGAGTACCCCTCCTCCTGAGCCGTACCAGGCCGCATGCCCTCAACATGGCCCCCCCACGTGCGGCCCCCCCACCCCAAAGCACCTTGTCCCCATGTTGATGAGGACAAGGGCATCTTCCCGACAACCCCGGCCGTTGGTTGTCGGGGTCTACGGGCGGGGGGCTTATCGGAATCCGGGAGCCCCCTTTAATAAGGGGGCCCCACCCTATGTAAATGAGTATGGGGTACAATGTACCCCTACCCATTCACCTAAGGTGTAAAAGTGTAAATAAAAACACACAATTTTTTAAAATATTTTATTGCACTGCTCCGGGGGTCTTCTCGCCTGACTCCTCCGCTCTCTTACCTAGCTCTTTCACAAGCTTCTTCTTCTTCTTCTTCTCTTATATAGGGACAAGGGGTGGGGTCACATGCTCATGCCACATGGTGACCCCGCCCCCATATGATGTCACAGTCCCGGAGGATGCTGGGACTGTGACATTATAGGGGGCAGGGTCACCATGTGACATGAGCATGTGACCTTGCCCCTTGTCCGTATATAAGTCACAACACAGCGTGTCTCTGCCATTCCGGCCAGAGAGAGCGACGAGTCAACATCGGAAGAAAAAGAAGAAGAAGAAGAAGACGGCCAGAAGGCGGCAACAGCGGCAAGAACAGAAGAGACCCCGTAAAGACCCCCGAAGACCCCCGAAGGCGGAACGAGACCCCCAGACGATGGCAGCGATGGGTAAGGGTACATCGTACCCCATACTCATTCACATAGGGTGGGGAGCCGGGATCTTATTAAAGGGGGCTCCCGGATTTCCGATAAGCCCCTCGCCCGCAGACCCCGACAACCAACGGCCAGGGTTGTCGGAAAGAGGCCCTTGTCCTCATCAACATGGGGACAAGGTGCTTTGGGGTGGGGGGGCCGGACAGCCCCCTTTCCCCAGGGCACCCCCCATGTTGAGGGCACGCGGCCTGGTAACACTCCTAATGTACGATCTCATATATATTTTAACTACCTGGCTCTTCACTCAAAACCATAGGTACAATATTCTATTGAATTATTTCTAGTCTCCATACTCATTCCTGAAATAAGAAGTATCCTAATTGCAGTCATATATGTTACAAGCAACTTTGTATCATCTACTAATTTTTACCTTGTAGCTTATTTTAATGTTTATTACTAATGAACCTTAATTTATATTTTCTATTCCATCAAATATTGTATTTCCACATATGATATTACTGTACATCTGTTGTTTAAACTTATGAAAACATAATAAAAATGTATAAATCGAAAAGTTACAGCTTGTTTCTTTTTTTTTAAATGTTGTGATAGTATATGAATGTATTTATGTAGATATGTAGTTATTGAAAGGTCCACTTTAAACCAAAGAATTAGCATGATAACCAGCAACTAGCTACATTTTTCATTGAGTACAAGTGTCTTACAAAGTTGCCACTCACAATAGGGGGTAATAAAATGGCTTTTTGGAGTCCTTGTTCTAAGAGCATTAGAATTGATTTAAATACTGCACTGTGCAAGAAAATCATTAAAATTTTACAAAATCCACTAGAATTGAAAACACAAAAATATTATTTAATCAATAAATTAGTATTCGATGCTACATTTTGTCTCTAAGATGCTAAAAGTAAGTGAGTGTACTATACCATCCACTTTTCATAGCACTTTGGTAATCAATTACTTGGATCATTTTTTTTAGTCTGGCTCCTACCGTTTAAGATATAACTAGCGCTGACACTGAAAGTATAATGTGTCATAGCCATCTTCTCACTTCTAAAGAATGTCCCAGAGAAATCAGTAGTGAAAATCAGCATCTGTCATCATTTGTCTAACTAGCTGTTGAACATAATGGAACATCTTTGTGTAATTGGCAGAACAACTGAACATACTTTCTTAGTCATCTGTATATACATACTGTTATAACATAATTTACTAGTAATAATAACTCTGTAATTCCCCATAGTATTATGGTTAGGATATTTTATATCAGTGTTAGCTGTGACTTGAGGATGACACTGACATGGTGTTAAAGGCATATTCCATCTCCAAATGCAAATAGGAAATTCCTAATTTAGTAACTATGATGTATCAACAAGGAGGGGATGGTGGACTAGGGATTATAGCGGTGCAAGAATAATGTAAAAGAGTCGGGGTTAACTCACAGTTCAATGCTCATAATACTTGTATTAATTAGTAAAACGGTGTTTATTACATATAGAAAATTACATCAATACACAAAAAAAATTAATTAAAAAAAATATATAAATATCAATAACAAAAAAAGAAAATATATTTAGGAAAAAATTGACAATATATTTTTAGCAAGACTCAATCATATAAATCATGACAGATAATAATTAAAATTTCATTTACAGCGGCATGTAATCATTGATATAGAAAACAATACAGAGTTAGCAATAGGTTCAAGTTATGCACATGAAATTAAAGGTGCAATTCACGTTTACTGTGAGTAAGGTGACCTGAGATAGACTAGGTGAGTCTTAGTAGACAATTCCGACATGTTTCGCCATAACAATGGCTTCCTCAGGGTGCGTCTACTTTACGTAATTAATATATCTAGTAAAGAAAGCATCATAATTAGTTCAATTCAATAATGGGTAAGATAAAGAAATAGACCCATTTAGATAAAAAGAAAAAAATAAAGAGGACAAATTTCTTATAGAAAAAACCGGGAGAGTTCCACTAGTTGCCAACCCAGAGGGGGTGCCTTAGCCCCTCCTTCCCTGGTGGAAAAGAGAAGGGAAGAGTCCCCCTTAGCGCCATCCAGAGCTTACCCAAGTCGGTGTGTAGGTCAGATTCGGCCCCAGCCGTGAGGTAAGGCAGTCATATAGGGTGCCAGGATTGCCTAGCAGAAGGCGGGTACAACCAGATCGGACATTGGATGTTTTATCTGGTTAGGGAGGAATGAACCATATTTCAAAGAAAGGAATAAATAATAAAAAGTAATTTCAGTAGTGTTGTAAGTCCATGAAAAGTTAGTTCATGGACATGACGCCATACACTACATGGGGGACAATGTCTCAAATGTTTACTTACTTGGGTTGATTAAAAAATACGGTTGAAAATGTGTAATGAAAGAACCAGAAGGTTCTGAAAAGTAACCAAATAATAAACAGGAGGCACCTGGGAAGACATTAGATAAGCAGAGAATTACGGTATTGTACAGGGTATTAATTGAAAAAAGAGAAGCAATAAATTAAGTAAGGTTATGAGAGAGGATGATCAAATACCTGTGTTAGAGTGTGAGGTAAAAAGCCAGTTCTGCCTAAGATAGGCAATTATGAGCACCCTTAAAAAAAGGGGGGAAGAAAAGGTGTCCAGACGGTCAGGGGTCTGCAAGGAGCTGAAGAGAGATGATATTCAAACAACCCTCTTAGATAAAAAATAAAATGTAAAAAATAAATTGAAAATAATACCAAAAAGGAAAATGGCAGGGAGATTAAATTGCTTACTTGAATGCAGACAGGTGTAATACGTCAGGTGCGTCCAGAGTCCTGTGATGGACTGAAGTAGCAGGCTGGTTTTTATAACCGCCTTCCAGATCGAGGAGGCGTGGGGACCGCCCCTCGATCAGCGGACAGAGGAGCCTATGCGCATGCGCATAGCACGCCTCCGCCGGGAGCCTACAATGACCATAGTTCCCGGCGGTAGGCGTGCAATGAGCGTGATGACGTCATCGCCGTGTACCGGCGAGTGAGTGGCGGAGGCTGGAGGTGGGCGGGCTTGTTGAGTCCGCCCTCGGGTGTCCATACTAGGCAAAGAGGCTTTCCCAAAAAAAGACATGTCCGCCCCCAGGGCGGTGGCCGAGTCTAGACAGCCGAACGATGGTGGGAGGGTACTTAGGAGGGGGAAAGGAAGGGGGAGAAAGGAGGCGAGATGGAGCAAGACCAGTGGGGGCTGTGTATTAGAGGCATTCCAGCGGGTTAAGAAAATAGGGGATATCCTCACCAGTCATAAACTCTAACTGAAAGCCATTAGTACCAGATAAATAGAGTTTAAACATGTTTGGGTCATAGCTAATTAGAGACCTTTAACGGGTTTGTGGAAGCAGAGTAAAGTTTGGACAGGAGTACAGAAAAGGATCTAGACATGTCAGGCCAAATTAAAATTGGTCAAGCGTCTATTAGAGAGGTCAGGGGCAATTTAGCAAAGGAAATAGTGTACAATCAGGATTCAATTCCCATACAGTATAGTTGATAAGGTTTCAAATTAATTTCCATATGTATTGGGAAACATGGTACATTAATTATAGATAGACAAAAAGACATATTGCAAGAAACAATAAAACATAACGGAGCAGGCTTTGGCGCATGATGGTAAAGACCTCTGCGGGCGAGACCCCAAAGGAGGGGAAAAACGAACATTTTTTCAAAAGGATGGTTTGTATTGGGAACAAATATAATGATAAATATTAAAGGAAGGATTTGAAGCTGATATACTCGTTCATACCCGGGTATCTGGTGGCATCTAAGGTGTATATCCACCTGGTTTCGAGTTGAAGGAGGCGGTTATCAATGTCCCCTCCGCGTATGTTGAGGGGTAAATGTTCAAGGGCAGAAAATAAAATTGCAGTAGGATCAAAGTTATGTTTTTGAGCTACATGACGATTAATCGCAGTTGAAATTTTCTTTTTGAATAGGGGTTTTATGTGGTCCTGTATGCGGATGGAGAAAGCTCTCTTTGTTTTTCCGACATAAAAGCATCCACAGCGGCAAGTGGCTAGATAAATGACTCCTACAGTGTTACAAGTAACCCGATGTTTGGGCTTATGTAAATTCCCGTTTGGTAGTAAGGTGTTATTAGAGTTAGACAGAAACATACATGAGTCACAATGTCCACAGGAGAAAGTACCAGATTGATCCATTTTTTTTGTGTCATCTGGGGCGTAAAAATGACTAGAGGTTAGTTTATCGCTAAGGGATAATGGTCGCCGGTAAGTGATTTCTGGGTATGTTTTTACATACTGTCCTACTATAGGGTCCGATGATAGTAGGGGCCAGAATGTATTTATGGTATTCCTAACCTGGGCAGACTGATTAGAGTATTGAGTAATGAGACGTACAGGTTGGTTTAGTTGAAGATTTTTGTCTCTAAAGATTAATTCCTTTCGTTCCAAGCGTTTAACTCTATTAAATGATTGTTTAAGTAAATTGTGGCTGTAGCCTCTTGATTTCAATCTTCGATATAGTTCATAAGATGCTTGGTAGAAGTCTTTATCATTGGTACAATTTCTTCTTATTCGTAAATATTGACTGTACGGTATACTTTTTAAAAGATTTTTAGGGTGAGAGCTGGATGCATGCAATATGGTATTGCCTGCCGAGGCTTTTCTGTATAGTGAAGAGTATAATTTACCTTCATTGTCAATAGTTATAGTAAGATCGAGAAAAGTGATCATTTGTTGGCTATACTCCAGAGAAAATTTAAGGTTGTATGTATTGATAGAAATTTTGTCAAAAAAACGTTGTAAATCTGGGTAAGTACCAGTCCAAAAGAATAAAATATCATCGATGTATCTCATCCAGGAGAGGATGTGATGGGTAAAGCACCTCATCTCCGGGTCCAAAAAAATGTCCTTTTCCCACCCCCCCAGATACAGATTGGCGTAGGAAGGGGCACATTTAGTGCCCATTGCTACGCCCTGTATCTGGAGGTAGTGGGAAGATCCAAAGGTAAAATAATTTTTGGTTAAGATAAACTTAAGCAGGGATAAAACAAAATTATTATATTGTTGTGCATTGGGGCCAAGGCATTCTAGTTGTTTAGCTACAACTTCCACACCTCTTTCGTGAGGTATGGCGTTATAGAGACATTCGACATCTAGCGCAACAAGATATGAATTTTTAGGTAACTGCTGATTTTCAAGGACACGTAATAGGTGAATGGTGTCCTTAATATACGAAGGAAGTGCAGACACCAATGGGGCAAGATGTTTGTCTACGAGCTCACTAGCTTTTTCTGTAAGTCCTTCACAGCCTGACACAATGGGTCTGCCCGGAGGTTTTTTTTATTGATTTGTGAAGTTTAGGAAGAGAATAAAAGGTTGGGGTTTTGGGTTGGGTTACATGTAAGAATTTCCAAGTATTGGTGTCTATGGTTCCCTTTTTGGTTGCGTGAAAAATTAAATTTTGGTAGTCTAAAATATAGGACTTAATTCTGGTAGGACAGATAGGTCTGTACCAGTCGTGGTTGTCAAGGATGTCGTGGCACATATTCATGTAAGCCAGGACATCCATGACAACCACGTTTCCTCCTTTGTCGGAGGGTTTAATGACTATATTTCGATTGGACTGGAGGGATTTGAGAGCTCTCTGTTGTGCCTTAGTAAGATTGGACATGCCTGATTCGTCCAGATTAAGTTTTTTTAGTTCCTTAGTAGTTTGTTCCACAAATGCCCAAATGGAGGGATTCGTGGTTAGTGAGGGGAAATTTCTGGATTTAGGTTTAAAGGGAGTCGGACATGTAACTATAGGGGCCGGGGTAGTAGTTTCGTTTTGTGTATTGTCCAGAAAATCATCATCAGTTGGATCAGCTTCGTCTAAAAGGGTCATTAAGTCCTCGAGGGCTTGAATTTCTGCTAGAGTTGGGACAGTGTTGTCTGTATTGGCCATCTGGGTAGATATGGTTTTTGAGTGATAAATTGTTTTGTACAATAATTTTCTCGCAAAGAGATGAAGATCTTTCACTAGTTGAAAACAATCAAAGTCTGTAGAGGGACAGAAGGTAAGACCCAGTTGTAGAACTTGGATCTGGGGTGGTGTTAGGGGAGTAGATGAGAGATTAACAACATCAAGATTAGTTGTTGCAATCGGTTCTTTGGTGAACTGTGAGGTTATGTCGGAGTTGGTGGTAGGTCTTGATTCTGGCCTAAAAAAATAGGTGCCAATTTTAGTTCCTGAGGAGGTATAGGGAACATGGTAGATAAACAGGGTTCACTAGCTCTTCTAATAGGTGATGCAAGTGCAGGGGTTGAAAAATTGGAAGAGTCCAAGGCACACATATGTGTGGTTGGAGGAGGTACATTTGAAGAAGATGGTTGATTTTTAAGATAGGGGGTGGAGATATTGGAAGTTTTTGGACGAATACTGGAGGGTCTAGTTAAGGTACTAGTACTTAGAGCTCGTTTAATTAGCTCTGTAGATGGAATATGTTGATCATTCTTTCGTTTTTTAGTAATAGGGTCCTGAGAAAGTTCGTGGTAAGTTGTACTCGAACTAAAGGAGTTGGACGAGGTACTAGGTGGGTCAGTATTATTTTTAGATGGTTGAAAATTAGATGATTTTGTCGGTGCTCTGGGGAAAGTGGGATTGTCCCATTTATAGGCGTAGCCATTTTGATGAGCGGATTTGTCTCTTATAAATTTATTTTCTTTATTACTGATAATGTTTAAGGTGTATTCCTCAATGTGTGCCCGTAGGTTTTTATCCTTTTGGGCAAAACGGGGGGACGATATACATAAGATATGGTTTTCATACCACTCAGAGACCGAGGTATCAAGTTGATCAAGTTCATAATCATACTGTTTACATAGTATGGATATCATACCAAATGAACAAGTTTGAAGATTAAATTCCCAAGAGGATTTGAGAAGGTCATTGACTTTTTTGACATTAGGAAAAATTTGGATTCGTAGTCCCCATGGGACAATTTGATGTTCAACATATTTTTCAAAATAAGTTTTATGCCAGTATATTCGTACCTTCTTTTCCAAGAGACGTTGAAGTCGCATAAAGTCGCGATCAAGGTCGGCATCAGAAATGTTGGTGGTATTCTGGGATTGTTGTATTTTGGTCATCAATCCCTTCCATGCCTCCCCGGTGAGGTCAACCATCATGCGCCAAAGCGTTATTAAGCTCTCAATGATAAACAAATATTTGTTATCGATTTAGTAAGCAATTAATTAACAATTCATTATAATATATTTCTTGTATTTTTACCTGGAGTAGGTATTTTTTAAGAAGAGCAATGAACTGTGTGTATCCCCCAAAAAAAGAAAATTTTGAATATGATAGAATTATTTAGGGACCATCTGTCAAGGACTGGTGTATTGAAACACCTGGGACAGAAAGTAATGTACAAAAGGACAGAGAGGGTCCGCTAGGTAATACAGCACCTCATCCCTTGGTGTAAGAGTATCAACAAGGAGGGGATGGTGGACTAGGGATTATAACGGTGCAAGAATAATGTAAAAGAGTCGGGGTTAACTCACAGTTCAATGCTCATAATACTTATTAATTAGTAAAACGGTTTTTATTACATATAGAAAATTACATCAATACACAAAAAAAGAAAAAATATATATAGGAAAAAATTGACAATATATTTTTAGCAAGACTCAATCATATAAATCATGACAGATAATAATTATAATTTCATTTACAGCGGCATGTAATCATTGATATAGAAAACAATACAGAGTTAGCAATAGGTTCAAGTTATGCACATGAAATTAAAGGTGCAATTCACGTTTACTGTGAGTAAGGTGACCTGAGATAGACTAGGTGAGTCTTAGTAGACAATTCCGACATGTTTCGCCATAACAATGGCTTCCTCAGGGTGCGTCTACTTTACGTAATTAATATATCTAGTAAAGAAAGCATCATAATTAGTTCAATTCAATAATGGGTAAGATAAAGAAATAGACCCATTTAGATAAAAAGAAAAAAATAAAGAGGACAAATTTCTTATAGAAAAAACCCGGGAGAGTTCCACTAGTTGCCAACCCAGAGGGGGTGCCTTAGCCCCTCCTTCCCTGGTGGAAAAGAGAAGGGAAGAGTCCCCCTTAGCGCCATCCAGAGCTTACCCAAGTCGGTGTGTAGGTCAGATTCGGCCCCAGCCGTGAGGTAAGGCAGTCATATAGGGTGCCAGGATTGCCTAGCAGAAGGCGGGTACAACCAGATCAGACATTGGAAAATTTCAACTGCGATTAATCGTCATGTAGCTCAAAAACATAACTTTGATCCTACTGCAATTTTATTTTCTGCCCTTGAACATTTACCCCTCAACATACGCGGAGGGGACATTGATAACCGCCTCCTTCAACTCGAAACCAGGTGGATATACACCTTAGATGCCACCAGATACCCGGGTATGAACGAGTATATCAGCTTCAAATCCTTCCTTTAATATTTATCATTACATTTGTTCCCAATATAAACCATCCTTTTGAGAAAAAATGTTAGTTTTTCCCCTCCTTTGGGGTCTCGCCCGCAGAGGTCTTTACCATCATGCGCCAAAGCCTGCTCCGTTATGTTTTATTGTTTCTTGCAATATGTCTTTTTGTCTATCTATAATTAATGTACCATGTTTCCCAATACATATGGAAATTAATTTGAAACCTTATCAACTATACTGTATGGGAATTGAATCCTGATTGTACACTATTTCCTTTGCTAAATTGCCCCTGACCTCTCTAATAGACGCTTGACCAATTTTAATTTGGCCTGACATGTCTAGATCCTTTTCTGTACTCCTGTCCAAACTTTACTCTGCTTCCACAAACCCGTTAAAGGTCTCTAATTAGCTATGACCCAAACATGTTTAAACTCTATTTATCTGGTACTAATGGCTTTCAGTTAGAGTTTATGACTGGTGAGGATATCCCCTATTTTCTTAACCCGCTGGAATGCCTCTAATACACAGCCCCCACTGGTCTTGCTCCATCTCGCCTCCTTTCTCCCCCTTCCTTTCCCCCTCCTAAGTACCCTCCCACCATCGTTCGGCTGTCTAGACTCGGCCACCGCCCTGGGGGCGGACATGTCTTTTTTTGGGAAAGCCTCTTTGCCTAGTATGGACACCCGAGGGCGGACTCAACAAGCCCGCCCACCTCCAGCCTCCGCCACTCACTCGCCGGTACACGGCGATGACGTCATCACGCTCATTGCACGCCTACCGCCGGGAACTATGGTCATTGTAGGCTCCCGGCGGAGGCGTGCTATGCGCATGCGCATAGGCTCCTCTGTCCGCTGATCGAGGGGCGGTCTCCACGCCTCCTCGATCTGGAAGGCGGTTATAAAAACCAGCCTGCTACTTCAGTCCATCACAGGACTCTGGAGGCACCTGACGTATTACACCTGTCTGCATTCAAGTAAGCAATTTAATCTCCCTGCCATTTTCCTTTTTGGTATTATTTTCAATTTATTTTTTACATTTTATTTTTTATCTAAGAGGGTTGTTTGAATATCATCTCTCTTCAGCTCCTTGCAGACCCCTGACCGTCTGGACACCTTTTCTTCCCCCCTTTTTTTAAGGGTGCTCATAATTGCCTATCTTAGGCAGAACTGGCTTTTTACCTCACACTCTAACACAGGTATTTGATCATCCTCTCTCATAACCTTACTTAATTTATTGCTTCTCTTTTTTCAATTAATACCCTGTACAATACCGTAATTCTCTGCTTATCTAATGTCTTCCCAGGTGCCTCCTGTTTATTATTTGGTTACTTTTCAGAACCTTCTGGTTCTTTCATTACACATTTTCAACCGTATTTTTTAATCAACCAAAGTAAGTAAACATTTGAGACATTGTCCCCCATGTAGTGTATGGCGTCATGTCCATGAACTAACTTTTCATGGACTTACAACACTACTGAAATTACTTTTTATTATTTATTCCTTTCTTTGAAATATGGTTCATTCCTCCCTAACCAGATAAAACATCCAATGTCTGATCTGGTTGTACCCGCCTTCTGCTAGGCAATCCTGGCACCCTATATGACTGCCTTACCTCACGGCTGGGGCCGAATCTGACCTACACACCGACTTGGGTAAGCCCTGGATGGCGCTAAGGGGGACTCTTCCCTTCTCTTTTCCACCAGGGAAGGAGGGGCTAAGGCACCCCCTCTGGGTTGGCAACTAGTGGAACTCTCCCGGTTTTTTCTATAAGAAATTTGTCCTCTTTATTTTTTTCTTTTTATCTAAATGGGTCTATTTCTTTATCTTACCCATTATTGAATTGAACTAATTATGATGCTTTCTTTACTAGATATATTAATTACGTAAAGTAGACGCACCCTGAGGAAGCCATTGTTATGGCGAAACATGTCGGAATTGTCTACTAAGACTCACCTAGTCTATCTCAGGTCACCTTACTCACAGTAAACGTGAATTACACCTTTAATTTCATGTGCATAACTTGAACCTATTGCTAACTCTGTATTGTTTTCTATATCAACGATTACATGCCGCTGTAAATGAAATTATAATTATTATCTGTCATGATTTATATGATTGAGTCTTGCTAAAAATATATTGTCAATTTTTTCCTATATATATTTTTTCTTTTTTTGTGTATTGATGTAATTTTCTATATGTAATAAAAACCGTTTTACTAATTAATAAGTATTATGAGCATTGAACTGTGAGTTAACCCCGACTCTTCTACATTATTCTTGCACCGTTATAATCCCTAGTCCACCATCCCCTCCTTGTTGATAAATATATACAACAGTAACAAACAGGGTATACAGTTGGCACATAAATGTAGCACCCTCCTAGATAGGTTGTTGGATAGGCTAGGTCAATTTAGTTCTTTTTTGGCGGGGGGGGGGGGGGGCTTCCCTTTAAATAATCAGCAGAGCAGTTTGTGATTGTTTTGGGCTGTTCTTGGTTTCATAGGCTGCAGAATGGATTGCTTTCCCTTGTATTCTAAAATAATGGTCTGGAAGGAGGCAAATCAGCAGTAGGGATGGCCCGAACAACCCCTTTTTTGGCTCACACCAGAACTTTTCAAACCTCGCGAAAGTTTGGAACCAAATAACAAACCCTGTTGAAGTCTATGGGACCCGAACGTGAAAAATCAAAAGTGCCAATTTTGAAGGCTTATATGCAAGTAATTAGGCATACAATGGTTATGGGAATCCAGGTACTGCCCTGGGGGACATATATCAATTAATCAAGTTTGTAAAAAACGTAAATTTTTAAATGAGCAGTGGTTTATTGATGCTTAAAGTAAAAGTATAAAAATGAAAAATTCCTTTTAACCACATGCCGACCGCGCTATAGTCGAAAGACGGCTACAGCGCGGTCGGCTTGTTCTAAGTGGACGTCCTACGGATGTCCTCCCAGAAACTTGCTCCCGCGCGCCCCCTGGGGCGCGCACTCGGGAACATCCGTGACCGCCGGGTCCCGAGAAATACTCTGCAACCACTGTGCAATGCTCTGCCACCACTGTGCAATACTCTACCAATACTGTGCAACACTGTAATACTCTGCCAATACTTGCCAATACTCTGCCAATACTCGCCAATACTCGCCAATACTCTGCCAATACTCGCCAATACTCTTTTTACTTTTTTTTTTACCGAATTTTCAGTATTTTTTGATTTATAGCGCAAAAAATAAAAAACCCAGCGGTGATTAAATACCACCAAAAGAAAGCTGTATTTGTGTGAAAAAAAGGACACAAAATTCATTTGGGTACAGTGTTGCATGACGGAGTAATTGTCATTCAAAGTGTGAGAGAACCGAAAGCTGAAAATTGGTCTGGTTAGGAAGGGGGTTTAACTGCCCAGTGGTCAAGTGGTTACTATAGAGTCTGGGGGGTCCCCTCAGTCCACTTGTAAAGTGGCACATATGTACTGTGTATAGAAGCTGCTGCAGCAATAATTGCATTTACAAAGCTTTGGGAGTCCATCACGAGCAGGGGGGACAGCCGTCCTTAACAATACCCGCAGAACAGAACAAACACATTCCTAACACTAACTCACTATCTATCTGAAATCTATAGAATTTTTCAAAAAGAGTCTCTATGGTAGGAAGAGCCCTTTAAGTTAGTAGAGTAGTAGCAGTATAGTAGGCCTTACCCAAAAATCTTCATCAGGATAAAAAGCTCTATCTGGAACAGGTCAGGGTGTTAGACTGGCCTAGTCCGCGAACAGAGAACAACAAAGGTAGCAATCTTCTCCTTGCTGTCCATATAAACTGCCTGTGAGCTGAACCACTCAAATCAGTCCCTTTACAGGTAGTACTGAGGGTTAGGTAATCTCCTCAGGTTGCTGTAAGCTCCTCTGACAGTGACAGAGTGGCTCTTGGTGGGCTGTCCAGCTTTAACAACCACCACCCTGTCTTAGTAATTAGCTCTTCCCAGTCTCCATTCCTGGCGAATGTCCTGAAACCTGGCCCAAGCTTAGTCACTATGCAGTCCCCGCAAGGGGCTAGGGACATGCATGTACTCCCAAACCAGGTCATCCTCCCTCTCTCCCTGGGAGTCCTCAATGATGTCCATGATATCAGGGGGGACATAGGGGTAGTCAAGACCCCACTGCAAAGCTATTCTCCTCTGCACCTCCCGCTAGAACCTTGAAAACCTTGGCAGTTTCTGAGGCTTTCCTTTTCCGGGGAAAATGCAGGCTTTGGGTGACCTCACTACCCACTGTCTGTTTTCAACTGCTCTGGACTGGGTGATAAAGGGCCTGTTAAATAAATTTCCACCTTACACAAACTGGGGCCTGCACAGATCCTTCAGTCCTTTCAGATAAGTCTGGTGCATCCATCACCTCAGGCAACACTTACAGCTTCTCCTGAGAGTGCCCCCACCCCCACTCCTCTTCCAAGCTACCGTGTGATGACCACTCTTCCAACTCCTCATCCAAGAGCCAAAATTCTGCCTGCAGTCTGGGCAACATCCAGTCTATGGCACTAACACTGCCACATTGCCTATGGCTCACCCGAGGACGCATCGCCCTCCTGTACTGGCTCCTTCCAGGTGAGATGCCAAAGTGCAGGGCATGGACGGAATTACAGGGATAGTGTCTGGCTCTTGCTGGGCAGTACTTACAGATACCAGCTCCCTGACTTGGCTGAAGGCCGAGGCAGACTTCTAATTCTTTTCCCTGATGTCACTTGTCTTCACAGGGGAGTCACCAGCCTCAG
>CM053027.1:134872143-134900860 GCA_028564925.1 Lithobates sylvaticus
TGCAGAGCTGGATTTGTGCCTCTGTGTGTCTGTGTAATTCCAGAAAGTGAACAGGCAGCAGCTTCAGCGGCCCACAGGTAAAATGGTTGCAGCCAGACTTAGTGGAGGGAGATTTCTGCAGCATATTTGTCAACTACAGAATCACAGTATAGATAAAATGTAGCGGTACCCCCATGTGAGCTGCTGAGTTGTTCTATTTCCCACTGGCTATTCCGGGCACTCAGGACTACCCTTCCCTCTGACACCTCAGGTTCCATGCTGCCAGTAAAAAGGTCACACCCCATTGTTGTTAAATAATGTAATAAGTTTACTGGAAAAGATGTAGTTACTTAGAGGAACACCTCTTTGATTTAGTTGTACAACAAATAAGTACAGTACAGATATTATCAAAGGTTAATATAAGCACACACTAAACAACTGATGTATGTGGACATGTCTCCAAGTGGGACTAATTCTCAGGGTGGTAATACCTTGACGCTGGGCACCTTCCCACTTCCAGTACAGCCGCGTAAACACTTAAACCCTGCAACACACTATGCACTACTATTATACAATACAGTATAATTGTTCAAGAGCTCCCCCTTGCAGTGTAATGCAGTCCTTCTTTCTTCAGCTAGCTATTATACTGCAGTATTTGTATTCCAAAGGTTTAGCAGGTAATAAAGTAACTTAGAAGGAATGGATAACAGCAACTCCAGTTGTATGACACACTAATAACTTCCTCCTGTTAAAGTATACCCAATGCATCAGTCAAGTGAAGTATAGGCTTTCAGGCCCGGTTAAGCTCAGTCTATTCCACTGAGACCGCCCTGTGGAACTTCAAGTCTCAGCAACACTGTAAAACTAGTCTATGACGTGTATAGTGCTTTATGTAACTTCTGGGCATCAGCCCTCTCACCACACTAGGCCTGTATAATTGGATGCCTCCGCTCCGGTGATCTCAGTCCTGCTGCCAGCCAGCACCGCCACGCTGCACACTCTGCAAGATGACCAGGAACCCTCGGTTGGCTCTGTCGGGAGTTCTGGTACCTCCGGCCCGGACACACTCTCCGCCAACGGTCTGCGTCCAGCTTCCCTTTGCGGTGTTCACTTTGTTCCGTGCCGAACAGGCCGCACTCTTCAGGACAATTCCACACAGGTCTCTGCAGGCAGGCCACGTGTCCCCAGAAGAAGAGAGCTCACTAGGCCGCACCCTTCCTTTTTATACCCTGCCCAGCATGCAGTTCAGTCCCCCAGGGTTCATGGGTAGGTAATGAGGCACTGTGGGTAATTGAGTCCCTTCACAGAATAATTAAGTCACTTCCTGCATAGGCCTTGTTCCATGCACTTATGTGAAAAATAAACAAGTCTCCCTCACAGTGTATACCACTAGAGGGAGCCAAATACCAACCTAATAGCATTGTCTTGCTATATAACATTACAATCACAGTGCTACAAAAATAATATGCAAGGGAAGCTTCACAATGGCAAAGATGTTTGTGAGCAGGCTGCAGTTCCTCTTTAAGTGTGACTTTTTTATTAACTACTTTATTGTATTTTATTGACTTTTGCATTTAGTTTGTTCACGACTTGGCAGTGAACCTACGTGTACGCCAGGTACTATAAAGAAACCATGCAAATAAATTATTAACTTAGATCTGTTAGGAAGTGGCTGCAATTTTATCCTGTTATTAAACACAGCCTTCAGTTAGAGATATAAGTCTAACAAATGTATATATGCTCCAAATGAATCATCATAAAAGCTGTACATTAACCTCAAGAGCAGTAATAGGCATTCTGATAGTAAACTAAGGTAATGCTAAGATTAAAGGGTAATTTTAACTTATATCATGATATTATTAAAATGCCAAAACTATCATATTCTGATGAGTTATGAGAAACACCATTGCAACAGTCACAGCTGTGATTGCTCCCCTAGCTCCTCTCATCTCGCAGGACATGCTGTCCCATTTGTTCCCTCTGCTGTCCTGCATCTCCTGAGTTCTGTGAGGTCGCATGATCAAGTGTAAATAGTGCATGAGGAGACACTTCTTCATTCTGCCCCGTACACACGTAGGGACTTTTGCCGGCGGACCTAGTCCAGCGGACAATCCCGCGGGACTTTCCGGCTAGGTCCGCTGGACTTTCCGAGGGTGTGGACTTGCCCACACACGCACGGACTTCTCCAGCGGATAATCCGCCGGCCAAAAGTCCGCGGGACTTTTGAAAATGAACGGACTTGCCCACACACGGAGCAGTCCGTTCATTTCGAACGTAACTTCAGGTTACGTAGCTAGCGTAGGCAGTAAATGCCGCCGCGCTGGCTCCGCAAGCTGGCATGGATTTAAAGGGAATCCCCACGCTGAAAAAACGGCGTGGGGGTTCCCCCCAAATCCATGTCAGACCCTCATCCGAGCACGCAGCCTGGCAGGCCAGGAAAGGGGTGGGGACGAACGAGCGCCCCCCCCCCCTCCTGAGCCGTACCAGGCCGCGTGCCCTCAACATGGGGGGTGCCCTGGGGAAAGGGGGGCCGTGCGGCCCCCCCACCCCAAAGCACCTTGTCCCCATGTTGATGAGGACAAGGGCCTCTTCCCGACAACCCTGGCCGTTGGTTGTCGGGGTCTGCGGGCGGGGGCTTATCGGAATCTGGGAGCCCCCTTTAATAAGGGGGCCCCCAGATACCGGCCCCCACCCTATGTGAATGAGTATGGGGTACGATGTACCCCTACCCATTCACCTAAGGTGTAAAATGTAAAGTACAAAAACACACACACTTTTGAAAAAATATTTTATTGCACTGCTCCGGGGGTCTTCTTCCGTCTTGGGGGTCTTCTCGCCGGACTCCCCCGCTCTCTTCTGCTCTTTTACCTAGCTCTTTCACGAGGGGGGGAGTCCGGCTACCTTCTTCGTCGTCGCCGCCGTCGTCTGGGGGTCTCGATCCGCCTTCGGTGGTCTTCCGGGGTCTCTTCTGTTCTTGCGGCGGTCGTCGTCTTCCGCGCCGCCGGCGCCTTCTTCTTCTTGTCCTTCTTCTTGTCCTTCTTGTTCTTCTTCTTCTTCCGATGTTGACCCGACGCTCTCTCTGCCCGGAATGCCTGTGCCGCTCTGCGCTCGGACTTATATAGGGACATGGGCGACAGGGTCACATGTTCATGTCACATGGTGACCCCGCCCCCTTGCGATGTCACAGTCCCAGCATCCTCCGGGACTGTGACAACACAAGGGGGCGGGGTCACCATGTGACATGTGCATGTGACCCTGTCGCCCATGTCCCTATATAAGTCCGAGCGCAGAGCGGCACAGGCATTCCGGGCAGAGAGAGCGTCGGGTCAACATCGGAAGAAGAAGAAGAACAAGAAGGACAAGAAGAAGGACAAGAAGAAGAAGGCGCCGGCGGCGCGGAAGACGACGACCGCCGCAAGAACAGAAGAGACCCCCGGAAGACCCCCGAAGGCGGATCGAGAACCCCAGACGACGGCGGCGACGACGAAGAAGGTAGCCGGACTCCCCCCCTCGTGAAAGAGCTAGGTAAAAGAGCAGAAGAGAGCGGGGGAGTCCGGCGAGAAGACCCCCAAGACGGAAGAAGACCCCCGAAGGCGGATCGAGACCCCCAGACGGCGGCGACGACGAAGAAGGTAGCCGGACTTCCCCCGCTCGGTAAAAGAGCTTGGTAAATGGCGGGGGAGTCCGGCGAGAAGACCCCCAAGACGGAAGAAGACCCCCGGAGCAGTGCAATAAACTATTTTTTCAAAAGTGTGGGTGTTTTTTTTTACTTTACATTTTACACCTTAGGTGAATGGGTAGGGGTACATCGTACCCCATACTCATTCACATAGGGTGGGGGGCCGGGATCTGGGGGCCCCCTTATTAAAGGGGGCTCCCAGATTCCGATAAGCCCCCGCCCGCAGACCCCGACAACCAAC
The DNA here is from genome assembly GCA_028564925.1 of Lithobates sylvaticus. Classification (NCBI taxonomy): domain Eukaryota; kingdom Metazoa; phylum Chordata; class Amphibia; order Anura; family Ranidae; genus Lithobates; species Lithobates sylvaticus. Next base: position 134,876,043 of record CM053027.1, read on the forward strand.
GGCCAGGGTTGTCGGGAAGAGGCCCTTGTCCTCATCAACATGGGGACAAGGTGCTTTGGGGTGGGGGGGCCGCACGGCCCCCCTTTCCCCAGGGCACCCCCCATGTTGAGGGCACGCGGCCTGGTACAGCTCAGGAGGGGGGGGGGGGGGGGAGGGGGGGGGGGGGCGGGGGGGGGGAGGGGGGGGGGGGCGCTCGTTCGTCCCCACCCCTTTCCTGGCCTGCCAGGCTGCGTGCTCGGATGAGGGTCTGACATGGATTTGGGGGGAACCCCCACGCCGTTTTTTCGGCGTGGGGAGTCCCTTTAAATCCATGCCAGGTCACGGAGCTAGCGCGGCGGCATTTACTGCCTACGCTAGCTACGTAACCTGAAGTCACGTGCTAAATGAACGGACTTGCCGATGAGCGGCAAGTCCCTTCATTTCAAAAGTCCCGCGGACTTGCCCACTAACGGCGGGATTATCCGCTGGACTGCCAAGTCCAGCGGATAATTTGAAAACAAAACTTCAAACTTTAGTCCGCCGTACTTTGGCGCCAAAAAGTCCGCCGGCGCCCACACACGAGGGGATTATCCGCTGGACTTCAGTCCAGAGGATAATCCCGCGGGATTGTCCCTTCGTGTGTACGCGGCAGAAGGGTAACTGACAGAACAGCCTAAATCACAATCCATGCATGTGTAAAGATTATGAGCCCATTTATTTATTTATATATATAAAATACATGCAGAGCTCACCCCCGAAAGAGTCACTTGTAGGGGTCCCTGTGCTCTGCACCAGTAATGGCCTGCCATTACCTGGACCTGAGTGAAAGAGTTAGCATATTCAATGCAACAACAGAGTACTTTAAAGATAACAACACAATTATATGTGAAAGCACTTGTAGCGCCGGTACTTTTTCAAAGTACGCGCTATGCATGTAATTTTCGTTTTTGCCCAAAACTATAGTTGAGTTTTGGGGTTAATTATTCTAGGTTATGCTTTGGCATCAGTTTGGCTGGGCTGTATTGAAGTTCTGCCTGGTCATAGGTGGGTGAGCACCTGTGACAGGCTTAAAACGCAGTCTGGTTGGAGGCATTGGGTACCAATCTCCCCCCGGAGCCAATCAGTGGGCGCCTTTGTCCCGCTGTGTATTCCGGGAGAGGGTACTTAAGGTGCTGAAGTCACGTGGTTCTGGGTTACGTTCTGGGGATCCGGCCTGGGTCCAGTCCTGGCCCAGGAGGGCCTGCTGACTCCATGGTCCTGGTCCTCCTGACCAGCCCCAGGGGCCCTCATTGCCTGGGGTGCGGATCCATCCGTTTCCGAGCCTCGGAACTGGCTAGGTCGAGGCACAGTAACTGAAGGAGGATTCTAAAGTGTTCCGGTGCCATCTCAGGATTGGAGAGGCCCAGCAACTTTACATGTGACCAGGGGAGGACTCTTCAGAGGAGGACCATGCACAAGGCTGGCTGCTCAGTAAGAGCCTGGAAGCTGAGCTGTAAGGACACTAATTGAATCCACATTTCTTACGGTATCTCCGGACCGGCTGCGAGATACTGGTACTGTAAGAAAAGTTCCTAACCTATCCTACAGTTGCAACCAAGTTCCTGTGAGAGACTATTGTACTTTCATCTAAAGTTTCACAACCAAGTCTGTGGCAGAGACTTTGCTAACCTAAAAATCACTTGTTGGCTGCTAGATCTACAAACGAGGATTTATCCAACAGTTGAGCTATCCAGTTGCGAGTGGCTACTACCTGGATCATCTAGAGACATGTATTGAGTGTCAGCAGTTCTAAAGTACCTGAGCTAAACTTCATACCCTTACCCTCTATTCCCAACTGAGAGACTGTGTTTCTGTTTAACGTTACAAGCAAATAAAAATTCTGAAAAGGAATTCAAGTGTCAGTCTCTGCAGTTACTGGGTATCAACCCTGGGAACCCCTAGACAAGAACGACGAGCTACAAGGCGGAGGAGGTAATCAGTAAGCCCAGAAAATCCAGCCGCCCCCAGGGGTTATGACGCTACACACTATTGACCTCGGGATGGCCTATCTTTGAGCAAAGGCCATGAATACAAGCAAATAGCCCTGTCTATTTCACTAAAAGTGTGACAATATCAAGAACCCAATCCTACTTGGGTCCCTGATCCTGTGGTGGAGCACTCAATTAAAACAACACAAGATAGTGGCCAAGAGGCCACTCACCACTTATAATATTAGTCCCTCCCTGGGTCTGAGGCAGACCCAGCCATTTTCCCCTCTTGAGCTGGCTTTTCACACCGCAGGTCAATAACAGCCACTAATTCTCACCAGACCAGGATCAGCTGTAGTCTCTCACTGGATCTCAGCAGCAGTCTCTCACAGGGTCACAGCTGCAGTCTCTCATCAGAACAGGATACAGAACTGCCGAAACACTCTGGAACAAATGGAACACTCTGTAACAACTGGAGCATAAGCTTAGAATGTGCACTATGTGGTCTTCTCTCAGCAGTCGCTTTTCTGAAGCAGCATGTGTCCCTCAGGCTCGCTCATCCAGCATTGGATTCAGCAGCAGCAGAGTCTCTGAGCCCTGCACACAGGCACATACATTAGTGCAGCACAGAACATTCTCCCTGCCATAAGGGGACACTTTCTCCTCCTTCCCTAGGCTTTCCCACACTCACAGTCATCTGTAGCCTGCCCTCTGGCTCCCAGTTCTCTGTGGGGGTGGTGAGTGGAGTTCCAGAACATTCGTGGCAGTGGCAAGTCTGGCGGGGGCAGGTACAATCTTCAATCTTTTGGTTGCATGGGGCAGCAAATCCCAGCCTTCTTCTGTCTGTGTTCTACTCTCCCTGGGCTGCCCATCAAGCAGAATGAGATGACCTGCAGCTGGAGGAGCAATACTCTGCAGGTGCAGCTTTAAAAGGCTGCTGCTTTGTGGGTGTCATATACTGTATATATATATATATATATATATATATATATATATATATATATATTGTGACAGTACAGTTCCCTGTCCTAGTAAATGTCGCCCAGGGTTCTCAAATATGCAGGTTGAGGGGCTCCAGGGGTATTTAATGTGGAGGAATCTGTTTTATCAGTTTCCTCCAAAGTTTGTAAAATCCAGTTGGGGACCTGGAGCCCGGAGATTCCATAGCGTTATGGGTGGGACGGAATCTCCAATCCTGGGACCGGGTTTTGGGAACAGCCAGGCAGGGCCGGGACAAGGGGTGGGCAGGAGGGGCGGTTGCCCTGGGCACTGTGGTATCATGTGAGGTGGGGGGGCACCAAAAGGAGATTAGGGGGGAGGGAATTTGTGTTTAAAAAGGGGAATTTGGGGGGCTTCAGGGGGTAAGAATTGTTTTGGAAGGGCAAATTTAGGGAGGGTGTGCTAGGAGTTGTGATTTGGGGGGGGATTTGTGTTGGGAGTGGGGATGGGACACATAATGCCCATAAATCTTGGGGGGGGGCGGCAATTTCGCATGTTCGCCCTGGGCTCTAAATTACCTTGTCCCGCCACTGCAGCCAGGAGTCTGGCTGGTTGATTGAGCAGGTGGGTCCTGGGCTTATAGCAGAGTCAGGATTAGGGTTCTGGGCTCCACCCAGAGAGACAGGAGGTCTCCAGAGAGTCCAGAGAGTCCAGGTGTGCAGGTGTGCACTAATCAAAGTCAGCGACCCAAGTCTGAGGATCAGAGCAGTGAGGGGCTGCTTTCTAGATAGACGCTGTGTGCATCTAAGGAGACATAGGAGAGCCTGAAGTGCCCTGTTATATGGCCAAGAGGGCTGAAGTGTAAAGCCTAAGTGGCAGTACTGCTGAAGAGAGCCAGCTGGCTTGGCATTTTTCATGTGTTATTGTTTTTGGGAGAAGAACCCCTGTGTGGGCATCCAAGTGCATGTGTGAACTTTCCTTTATTTTGTTACTTTTTAAATAAAAGTGGACTACCGTGCCCTTAAACTAAAGTTCCTGTTCGCTGTGAACTTACTGAAAAGGCATCTACCACTGAGCTAGACATTCCCCAATTTCACTATATATATATATATATATATATATATATATATATATATATATTTATGGTCTAGAGCCCTACGGACGACAAGAGTAACGATGACACATAGGACTAACACAAAACTCACCAACATGAAATAGACCTGAAAGTGTGCCTTGGTCTACCGTATGGTACACCAAAATAAGGGGGCATACCCTAGATAAGGAATGATAAGAAGTAGTTTATGGAATAATGTGGAATGAGTATTCAGTCTGGGGTAAGAATACTTGGAAGAGGCTTTTAAAAGGGGAGGGTGGGTGGGTATCACGCACAGGAAACCGACAAAGACCGGCGGCCTTTGGGCTGCTTAAATACCCTCCGGGCTCCTCCCATAACTTCAGGCCGGTACCCGGCCTTCCAATTTATGGTCTAGAGCCCTACGGACGACAAGAGTAACGATGACACATAGGACTAACACAAAACTCACCAACATGAAATAGACCTGAAAGTGTGCCTTGGTCTACCGTATGGTACACCAAAATAAGGGGGCAAAAACCTTCAGGTAGGGGATAATAATTTATTAAAGGTAAATGTGACTGAGTAGTTGGGCAAAGGCCTGAGCCCTCTCCAACTGTGGGTTAGGTATGTAGCGAGAAGCAGGCCGACTTCCACCGACCTAGTTTCTCGATCACATGGTCCGGAACCCTCTATCTTGGGGCCGACGTGGCCGCCCCGACCCGGAATGAATGCCCGGAGTATTGGCTGGGGTCCAATTGAAGATTGCCGAGAAGGTCCCGGACATGTACCACGAACTGCGACGAGTTCGAGGGGTTTAACTGGAAAGGGTAAAGCGGACTGGACCCTGGGCGGTCGGATAGCAGTGCCGTCGAGCGGTTCAACACGGCAACTGGGCACCAGTTGTTGTAGGTCCGGCACAGTGAATATCTATTCCGGAACCTCGCTGCTGAGTTCTAGACATCGCCAAGTGAAGAACGTAGAGATCCTGGTGGCGGCAGAGATTACTTTATGCAAGACTGGACCGGCTGGGTGGCTGCGAGTAAACTCGCTGGGCCGTAGGAACCCATAAACGCCATGTGTATCGCAGCCTGCAAGAAGGTGCTGAGGAGGAGACCAAAGGGGGACCTATCCAGGACGTCAGACATCCCCTTAAGACCTCCACAGTGATAGGCAGCCGCTTCGGGCTGACTGGCGGCTGGAGCTTCTGAACTCCACGCAGTAGAGCCCTCACGGCATGGAAGGAGAACACCGAAGGCCTAGCGGGGTCTCGAAGTGACCAGTAGTGCTGCACCCCGGCCACGTACTGACGTTTCGCGCTGTGTGACAGTGCCAGGTGAGAATGGCAATAAGCGATAAACGCCAGGACCTAATCGACGCTGGAAGATTCACGGGCGTTGGGGCAGGAACTTATCAAAACGCCCCCAGGCCGTCTGGCAGGCCCGACAGGTGTTGCGGGCGAGCGAAGCGTTGACGAAGTTAGTAGCTGACTGCAAACGTGGGGCTAGTCCAGGGTCAGTTGTGACCAATCCGGGATAGAGGCTGAGAGATGGTAGGCTCCTGGCATCTGTTCAAAGAAAGGAACAAGGTTAAACGGGAGAGTGCGTCCGCTGCTGAGTTGAGCTTCCCTGGAACGAATGAGCAGTAAACATTGAATTGATGTTGTAGGGATAGCTGGACCAGTCCGCGGAGGAAGGACATGACGGGCCTGGATTTAGACCTGCCCTTGCTGATGATCTCGGCTGTGGCTTGATTGTCTGTCGTAAAGCCACCGTCCGTCCAGACCCAATGGTGACCCCATAGGTGAGCGGCTGCTACGACGGGGAACAGCTAAAAGAGGGCTGACGTGGTAGTAAAGCCTGGTGTGGCTAGTGCCTAAGGAGGCCAAGGGGCGGCGAACCACAAATGGCCAAAAATGGCGGCGCATCCTGTGGATGCCGCCGCATCGGTCACCACTTGAGGTGACTGCGTGGACACGACTGGGATGAACCGGGACACAACGTTCCAATTACTAAGAAAGTGTTCCCACATGGCCAGATCTGCCCTGGCTGCTGAATCCAGCCTGACGACCTGATTAGGGTCCTGAGTGTAGGACAGGAAGACCGGCAACCGGGACACGAAGGAGCGGCCCTGGGGGATGATCCTCGTAGCAAAATTCGACATCCCGAAGAGAGACTGAAGTTGCTTCTGAGTACATCCCCCACCCGGGTGAACACTCGCAGAACCGTCCTGAAACGGCCCCAACTTATCTGCGGGAAGGCTGGCCTGCATGGCAGGCATGTCAAGGTCGATGCCCAAGAACGTGATCTTGTGCTCCAGGCCGTGCACCTTGCGTTCCGCTATGGGGACGTTCAGATTGTCGAAAACCGTCCTCAACTTTCCAAGGTCCCCTTGGGGAGCCCCGGGTGGTTCTATCAGAAGGAAGTCATCCAAATAATGGACGACCTTGTGGCACTGTGCCTCGTAGAGAAGGATCCACGCCAGGGTCTCCGTGAACTATCAAATAACCAAAGACTACTCTTAGACCCGAAGGTCAATTTGGTTGCGAAATAATATCGCTCCCTCCACTTGATGCCGTGCCAGCACCACAGGGAAGGATGTATGGGCAGTAGCTTGAAGGCGTCAGATATGTCCGCCTTCGAGAGCCAAGCACCTACCCCTGCCCTGAGTATGGCCTGGGTAGCCATATCTACCGAAGCGTACTCCAGTGAGAACTCCTCGGAGGGAATGAGCGAGTTGAGACTGGGAACGACGGAAGAATGAGGCGCTGACAGATCATACGCCAGACGTTTATTTTTTATTTTTTTTTTCCGAAAATTTCCCCGTACAAGCCCGATAGGGCTAACCCTCCAGATACTAAAGGGAGACTGACTGAACGGGCCTATCATAAAGTCCCGATCCAACTCCGTCTGAAGAAGGACGTCGATAGCTGGCTCATCTGTTGCTGCTGAGCGCAGGTTCGGACATTCGTGGGTGGTGTGGGGCGGGGTGATGAGCCCGGTGTGAAACTCATCGGTGAGACCTCGGGTGAGGTAGCTGGCGAGTGACGGAGTGGGATGTGAGGTCAAGTAGACATCGAGCCAAGGACATTGACCTGGCTTAGTCACGGTTTCATCTGCTTGGGGGTGCGCCCTCTGGCATAGGGTGCAAACGTGCAAGAGCCGGCACTGGCTGAATTGCAGGAGCCGTAGTTGAAGTTGTTGCAAATGGCGGCTCCCCCAACCATCTGCCCCGGACAACCCCACTTGTCCACCTTCTGCCCTTGCACCGGTGCCTGCTGAGCCTGACTCGAGCTGGCAGAGGCCGTGCTAGTTATCGGGTGAACAGGGCTATGTTGGCACACCAGACCGCGGTGTGGGATGCTGACTGACAAACAGCACATAGCGGGGACCGTAGACTCGCAAAGTGGCAGCAGAACAACTCGGCGTCCACTACCCTCCAGTCCGTTGTCCAATGGAACTGTAAGAATCTGTCCGCGGCTTTGGCCGAGAAGGACCGACGATAATCGTAGAAGGCTGAGCCACCGTATTTGTGACCCAGGTCTACGATTAAATGGAGGTAGAGGTCCAGTTCCTCCCGCCTGCCTGGGGAGGCTGAGCACCGTACGTCCCTGAACATGCCGAAAGCGAGTGTGAACTCGGGCGCCGTGAGCTTTCTGTTGAGCCTGGCTCCTTCGCCTTCAAAACCACCGAGACGTCGCCCCAGGTGTAGGCCTTGTTCTCGGCCAAGTCATGGACCGAGATCGTGAGTGAGGCCAGGTTAACGTCTCTGCCCTCTAAAACGTCCTTCCTTACGCTGGGTGGCACCAGGTGGGAAGGGTGAACGGTAGTCGTGGCAAGCTCACTACCTGCGGCCGGTGCACTGATGGCTGGGACCACCGCAGGGTCCGGAACCGTGGCAGCCGGGCTAGTCTCTAGACGAGACACCCTGTCCTGGACCTCAACGATTGAGGAAGACAGGGAAGACACGAGGGTGTGTAGCTGAGCGACGGCGGCTGAAATCGATTCCAGAGACGCCTGCTGGCTGCTGGGGCTTGCTGCGGCCGGTGGTGGGAAGAGGAGCCTGAATAGCTCCGCCTTCCTGGCCGCGGCCGAGAAGGGTATCCCTCTGCGTTTCAGCTCGGCGGACAGCCTGGGAATTGTCCATGCCCTAAGGGACTGGACACTGCCAGCCTCGGAGGCTGATGCCGGAGATAGCGGGGTGGTGAGGTCATCGCTGCCGACTGATGACATGGCGGCTGCCAAGACCCGTTACTTAGTAGACTGGTCACGTGTCTGCAGGCTGCCCAGCTTCTTTTTTTTTTTTTTTTCCTTTTTTTTTTTTTACCTGCTGGAACCCTGATGAAGCTGGTGCAGGTGGACCTACTGAATCCGACTGACCTGAGAGAGTGTGAGAGAAAGTACCTATTGAGAGCCTAAACTGCTGCCGTCCAGAGCGACGGAACCCAACGTAGATGATAACAACAGGCGATAGTGACTTGAGTCGACTGCCGAGATCGCTATGGGATCAAATGGCAGATGACAACACGAACGACTGACTTGACACGTTGCCTTAACTGAATGAACTTCCCGTGACAGGGCCCGGCCCATTCGTACCGTATGGGGTGACTGTGGGCCGGACTCTGGAGCCCGTACCGAATGAGGCCACCATGAAACTAGGCCGACTGCCTAGGTACGCTGAGGCCGAACTGTGACATCCAGCTGCCACCGGGTCCGACTCCAAGCTCCCCCCCTTTTTTTTTTTTTGTAGAAATGCGGCCGGCCTAGGGCACGCCGGCGCGAATTCGTACAAGCGGGTGACCAATTAACGCCGGGCGTGGTAAGGTGACACAGAAATGCTATAACATGACAAGGGCAAGAATCAAAGTTTTTTTTTTTTTTTTTTTTTTTTTGCGACTCCGCCCCTGGCGCATGTATTGAAATGAGGCCGAGCCTAGGGCACGCCGACACGAATTAAGTGCGAAGAAGTGACTTCATTCACGCCGGGCGTGGTAAGGTGACAGAAATGAGACACCATGACAGGGGCAGGAATCAGGAATGTACGCAAACCAGTGATGCGATTCCGCCCTTGGCGCATGTATTGAAATGAGGCCGTGCCTAGGGCACGCCGACACGAATTAAGTGCGAAGAAGTGACTTCATTCACGCCGGGCGTGGTAAGGTGACAGAAATGAGATACCATGACAGGGGCAGGAATCAGGAATGTACGCAAACCAGTGATGCGATTCCGCCCTTGGCGCATGTATTGAAATGAGGCCGTGCCTAGGGCACGCCGACACGAATTTAGTGCGAAGAAGTGACTACATTCATGCCGGGCGTGGTAAGGTGACAGAAATGAGATACCATGACAGGGGCAAGAATCAGGAATGTACGCAAACCAGTGATGTGATTCCGCCCTTGGCGCATGTATTGAAATGAGGCCGGGCCTGGGGCACGCCGACACGAATTAGTGCGGGGAAGTGACTGCATTCATGCCGGACGTGGTAAGGTGACAGAAATGATATACCATGACAGGGGCAAGAATCAGGAATGTACGCAACCAGTGATGCGATTCCGCCCTTGGCGCATGTATTGAAATGAGGCCGGCCTGGGGCACGCCGACCCGAATCAGTGCAAGGGAAGTGACTGCATACAAGCCGGGCGTGGTAAGGTGACAGAAATGATATACCATGACAGGGGCAAGAATCAAGAACGTACGTAACCAGTGATGTGATTCTGCCCTTGGCGCATGTATCGAAATGAGGCCGGGTAGTCGTGCATCTGGGTCGCCCCGATCGGAGCATGTATGGATGCGACCGGACCAAGATGGAAGCGATGGCATGAACACCCTGTTGCAACTGATGCGAAATGATTTAGCATGACCGAATGGCCTGATACGTTGGCCACGTATGAAATGATGAAATGATTGTCATGCTAACACGTGAAATGTTTCGACACGGTCGAAGTGATTTGTACAATTAGTATGCCAACAGTGCTTCGGAATGTGAATAGCGATTTGGCACGCTCGCTGGTGCCACCGATTCGAATAATGTCAGGACATGAACGATACATGTGAGTGCGAACGGCACCCGTGCATGAGTCACGTTTGAACGACTGCGTAGCACGACCGCGAAAGGGGAACCCTTGAGTGCCGGATGCGGCATCGGTCGGAATGTAGTGGCGGGCGGCCCTGAATGTGCGTGCCGCTAGATGGCTCCCGATCGTGTACAACCAAAAACGTGCGAGTAAGTGTTTAGTTTTTTTCGAGACAAGCAGAGCGTGGTTCGTGAGCTACGCAGACCACAGTTTAGTGACATGATAAGCAGTGCATGAGAACGTAAAACATGGGAGCCGAAGCCCTACCTGCGACAGCCGAACCAGACTCTTTGTACGAAACTGCGACTCGGCGACACGAGTGCGACACGAAGGGACAACACGACTTACGAACACGGACGCAGGACTGCAACAAGAGGAGACGGACAGACGAAACGGAGCTCACGAACCGGCACCAACAGCGCTTGTCTCGAACGAGTCGGTCCTAGATGTCTGACGTATCAGATATCACGCACAGGAAACCGACAAAGACCGGCGGCCTTTGGGCTGCTTAAATACCCTCCGGGCTCCTCCCATAACTTCAGGCCGGTACCCGGCCTTTCAATATATATATATATATATATATATATATATATATACACACTGTATATATAAAACCAAATAAGAAGATTTTAGGTTTTGAGCTTTAGCATACCCCCTACTGGGTTTTGGTTTACCATTAATGAGGTTTGGGGCAGGAGACTGACTTTCTCTACATGTTCTTTAGGAATACAGAATGCCTCATTACACACCTTCCAGCAACTGTCTAAATCAGGGGTGTCCAAACTTTTTTCAAAGAGGGCCAGATTTGATGAACTGAACATGCGTGAGGGATGACCATTTTGCCTGACATTTTTGAACCATTAAAATTTGGTCCAAGTGTGTTCGTCCGAGCACTAATACACTACCCAACAAGAATTTTACTACCTTTGTGGCTGTGTGTGGTAAAGAGATGAGCTTGGCGTGTTATTTGGATATCTCGTATTTATTGGTGTATAACACGCACCTTCACTTTAAGAGGAAAGTTTCAGGAAAAAAAAACTCCAATTTTAAATAACTCTCCAGACTCACCATTGCCATGAATGCAGCAAACCCATTGCCATGAATGCAGCAAACCCATTGCCATGAATGCCGCAACCCCATTGCCATGAATGCAGACTCATCATTGCCATGAATGCAGACTCACCATTGCCATGAATGCAGCACCCCCATTGCCATGAATGCAGCACCCCTATTGCCATGAATGCAGCACCCCCATTGCCATGAATGCAGCACTCCCATTGCAATGAATGCAGCACCTCCATTGCCATGAATGCAGCAACCCCATTGCCATGAATGCAGCAACCCCATTGCCATGAATGCAGCACCCCCATTGCCATGAATGCAGCACCCCATTGCCATGAATGCAGACTCACCATTGCCATGAATGCAACAGCACCATTGCCATGAATGCAGAACCCCCATAGACATGAATGCAGCACTCCCATAGACATGAATGCAGCACCCCCATAGACATGAATGCAACACCACCATTGCCATGAATGCAGCACTCCCATTGCCATCAGTGCAGCCTGATCAATGCCCATCTGCAGCCTTGGAGGGGATAGGAAGGGGGTGGGACGAGTACCAACAGATTACATACAGGAGCCTCTTTAATACAAAGTCCCACCTTTAATAATGGACAGAACAGTCGTCCAATGGCAGCGCAGGAGACGGGACTTCCTATTACAGAGGCCGTTGTGTAAACAGGAAATTCTCCTGCGTACATAGCACTTGTCCGACCCCCTTCATGTCCCCTCCAAGGCAGTCGGTATATATATCTTTTGTGGCCCCCAGCATTCGGGGATTCGTTGGGGGCCACAAAAGATATACATGTCCAGATTACCAGACGGGCCGTTCAAAACCATAAAGTGGGCCGCAATTGGCCCGCGGGCTGGACTTTGGACATGCCTGGTCTAAATGTATGGTCAGATTTAGTTCCTAAATTCTGCCAAAAAAATTTATACAAATTCTATATTATTTTCTAATGGTGGGGATGGATTGAAATTACCAGACTGTTCAGTTTTAATATTACAATAAACATAGACAGTATAAACAAACATAACAGGCTGATAGTTTGTTTTGTGCATTACTGTGTAAAATATTTTAGCTCTTTGACATCTCCTGCTGTTTAATTCTCAAGGGGTCTGAATGTTAAATTGCAAATACTTGAGATAAACTGCTTTACATTTACACCCACATAATTACAAAGTTCATTTATTATTTCTGTTTAATACCATTAAGAATTGTCAACTCTCATCAATTTAAAACCATGAGGAAAATATTGTATTTAATCATCTGACCTTCAGTCCAGGTGAGTCGTGTCAATGAGACTGAACCTCTAACACATAACTTAACTGTTTTAATAAGCATATATTAAGTGAAATTTCTGATCAAAAGATTAATTTACATTTTGCACTGCATGTATGCAACTTACTTGAACATGACCTTTATTTCAAAAACAAGCCTAAGGCTGTATTCACACTACAACAATTTGAATCACAAGGCAGACTTGCCGCAAATCTGCCGGCGATTTTTACAGTGCCGATGTGTGAATGACAAATCGGGGGACTCGAATTTGAGATGCCATTTATTTGAATGGCACCTCAAATTGCAGTGCGGGTCTGCCGCGATTGGCATCTCAAATGCGAGTCCCGCAATTTGTCATTCACACATCGGTGCTGTCAAATCCGCAAATTTTACCCAAAATTCCAAATGCTATAGTGTGAATGCAGCCTAAATCTAAACCCTAAAGCAAAAACATATATATTTCAGCTTACCAAGAAAGACATTTTTTTGCTCTAATTGCTAAAAAAGTGTTAGCTGGAGTTCAGCTTTAACTTGCTAGGCAAATCTATCTAAATTTACTAATGCATCTAACATTTCCCTCTACACAGGCTGACATTGTAGCTGTGAAAGGGTTTATACATGTTTCAAGATCCTATAATATCGTCCATTTATTGTCACTATCCTAGCTGACAATCTTTACATATCGTTCAAAGGAAAAAATGGCCATGTTTGCTGTAAAGAACATTTTGCATAGCTGCTTATACAACATACATTATTTAAAATCTTAGGGCACTGCAAGGATTGTGAAAGCCTGGCTGAAAGAATGGTCCTGCTGAAAAACCAGCATTCAATCAGCACATGAAGCACATGCAGAATGCCGCTATCCGAATATAACCCACAGTGGGGGAGATTCCCACATTTACATTGCTCGTGTTGATGCAGTAATCTGTCAGGTTTTTTTTTTCATACATTTCATACATTTTTTATTTTTTTTGTATTAAAATAACAAACATGTCTATCCACATGCCGTCCGGGCCATAGCCGAAAGACGGCTACAGTGCGGTCCGCTTATTCTGGGTGGACGTCCATGGGAAGTACTCACAGAATCGCTCTCCCGAGCCCCTCCTGGGGCACGCACCCGGGAACATCTGTGACCGCCGATGATAGCGGCCGTTTACCACGTGATCGCTCCATCTAATGATGGAGCATCACTTGTAAACCAACCCGTGCCATGTCATGTCCTCTCTCCCCTCTCTGTACCGATCGGTACAGTGTGAGAGGAGAGAGGGAGAGATTGATCGCAGCGCTGTGGGCACTACAGATCCAGCCCACATCGCTGCTCAGTGCCCATACTCTGCCAGTACTCTGCCATACTATGCAATACTCTGCAATACTCTGCAATACTATGCAATACTCTGCAATACTATGTAATACTATGCAATACACTGCAATACTATGCAAAACTATGCAAAACTCTGCAATACTATGTAATACTATGCAAAACTCTGCAATACTCTGCAAAACTATGCAATACTCTGCAATAAATTTTAACAGAAACAAAGAATTTTTTTTTATTTTTATTTTTACCGAATTTTCAGTCTTTTTTGATTTATAGCGCAAAAAAAAAACCTAGCAGTGTTTAAATACCACCAAAAGAAAGCTTTATTTGCGTGAAAAAAAGGACAAACATTTCATATGGGTACAGTGATGTATGATTGAGCAATTGTCATTCAAAGTGTGAGAGCACCGAAAGCTTAAAATTGTTCTGGTTAGGAAGGGGGTTTAAGTGCCCAGTGGTAAAGTGGCTATACTTACCTGCTCTGTGCAATGCTTTTGCACAGAGCAGCCCTGATCCTCTTCTTCTAGGGTACACTGCCGGTGCTCCTGGCTCCTCCTGTTCATCAGGTGCCCCCACGGAAAGCAGCTTTCTCTGGGGTCACCTGTGTGGGATTGCTCCTGAGTCCCGCTGCCAATGGCTCCTGCTGCTATCAATCTGCCCAATGAGGAGAGAGACAACGACTGGAGCCGCTGCACTCATGCACATCACTGGATCAGATCGGGCTCAGGTAAGTATAAGGAGATGGTTGGGGGGATTTTGCAGCACAGAAGGTTTTTTCACCTTAATGCATAAGTGCATTAAGTCCTTAAGTGATGTAGTATTGTCCTGTTTTAATGAGATATTGTCTATCATTTTATTAGAATATTATAGGCAAATGGCTATATACCCCTTGACTTTTATATCTATGATTTTTCATTTACAGATTTACTTTTATATTTATGACTTTTTTTCTATATTTATGACTTTTATATTTGTATATGTTGTGTAGCCCTGATGAAGAGGCCCCTGAAATATGTGACTTTCTGTGATTAACCAATTTTGCAAAATAAAATAATTTTGGACTCTTTGGACATTTGTTGGGTGCTCTCAGTGAACTGTATAAAATAGTAGAAATTGATTTTTAATGGCAACTTTTGTACAGTAATTGCAAATGAGAAATGTCACACTATTGTCAATGCAAAGTAAGAGCTCAATGTTCATATTTAATAGTAAATTCCACTGACCACCAGAGATAAGAAATTAGCATGCTGGCTTTAGAGGAAACTGGGTTATGAGCCAGTTTGACACAATGTGGAATATTGTGGAACAGTTTGTGTTGAGTTGGAATCTACACTTTTGGTACTGTTTTTATACACCAATAAATTATAGCATCCATGAATGCAAGTAGGTAGCTTCTCCATAAGGACCTATACAGAGAGAACCCATGCAGCAGGCTGTAGCTCACTAAATATTACCACAGAACTGCTATAGCTGGCAATGCATGAACCACATTCAGGTGGAGGAGGTCACCATCTGATGTCAGTAGCCATTAATTGCCCTCCATTACAACACATTTTGTTGCTAAACACTTTACCTTTTTGCATGAAAATTATTAGTACGTACAGTATGTATGTATCCTGTTTGTGTCCAAGTGTTTCCTTTCTTATATTCATTCATGCTAAAAATATTAAACACACTTTCCAAGAGAATGCTTGAAGCAGTAAAGAAAGTTAGGATTTTTTCTACCCAGAAACTTTGTGTTAAGTTCATGATAGCGTGATCAGCAATGGCTGATAATTTTTGAAAGGGGTAATATACATTTAAAAGATGGACAAATCTCTACCTAAAAACCCTTGAATTATAACAATATTTTCAGAGCTGACAGCCTTCATTACCATCCAACTATCCACAGTAGTCCAAAAGGAAAGTTCACATTCAATCGTAGCTGGGCAACCAGGCGACCCAGCCACTGTGGGAGCCCCAATTAATACCAGAGTACTCAAGCCCAAATTGGTTTGTCCTTTGTTCTTGACTTCACTGAGAGGAACCCCCATAGCCATGTCACTGTTGACACCCCCCCCCCCCCCAATGTGTGGCCCCTGGGGCAGACCTCCCCTACAATGCCCCCCCCCTAGATATTATAAAAATAGGATTGCTGCAACCAAATCCTGAATACTGGATCAAAAGATAATGTGAAAAAATAGAGTGAGCTATCCCTTTAAATATGTGTTTAAACATGTGCAAAGTATTAAAGTGGTTGTAAAGGCAGAATTTTTTTTTTATCTTAATGCATTCTACCTTCAGTGTGCAGCAGCCCCCATCAGCCCACCTAATACTTACTTGAGCCCATCTCAATCCAGCAATGTTGTATGAGAGTCTCTCCTCATTGGCTGGGACAGCAGCGAGGCGCCATTGGCTCCCACAGCTGCTGGCTGTGGGGTCACTCGGCGGGAGGGAGGGGCCAGGAGCACCGGTGAGGGACCCAAGAAAAGGAGGATCCGGGCTGCTCTGTGCAAAACCAGCGCACGTAAGTATAACATGTTTGTTATTTTTAACTGAAAAAAAATTGACTTTAGTATCACTTTAAGATAAAAACCCATACGCAATTTCATACAAATATGTCTCGTATACTTATGTGCACAATGACATTTCATTAATATACATATTAATTGACCATATAAGAAAAAAAAAAGTCATCAAATCTAAGTTAATCCGGGTGTGTCAAAAAGTGCTCAGTGCTTCAGTACAAATAAAGTGCTCTTCCAAACAATATAAAAGTTGGCCTCTTACCAGACGGTAGAGATCTCAAATTATGGGGATCTAACAGCATTTAATATATCTCTAGGATAGCCGATGAGCTCACCATCAGGTATCGCAATGGCTGCAGTGTCCCCACTGCTGGAATTAGGTCTTATATGTACTGCACATTCACACAATTGTTAGCCAGGCATATTAAACATAAAAAACAAGAAGCCACATAGTGTAATGAAGTTTTTAAAAATGTCCTTAATTTAAAAAATGCGCTTAAATGTATCCCAAAGTAAATTCACAATAGTACAGAGCACGGCCATGGGACCATCTGACCGGCTAGTGCGGAATGATGTCACACACTATCTCCGGTCGACTCGTTTCCCCAAAACTGGCGTTCTCTGCAATTCCCAATCCTGGTACAACAAAACCTATTGCATTGACAACTCTGAGCTTTCGTTTAATATCAAAACTACCACAAACATTGAAAGTCTTGTTAAGAGGGCAATAACTTTGGTAATTACATTAGACTTACTCTACAAATGATTCAAACACTGTACTGAACCACAGACCGGACTGGCTATAATAACTCTCCTTTTGTTGAGGAAAAAAAATAGACTTGTGCACAATTGAAAATTTTGTTTAGTTTTGGTTCGTTGTAATTCATAAAATACATAATTTTGCTCTGTTATATTCGTTATGTTACGTTAATTCGTTTTCGGATAATTCGTTATTTCTGTAGAGTGTTGATATTCGTTATACTGAATCTCGAATCATGTCGAATTCATTCATTATACCCGCTATGATTTCTTTTGTATTAGTTGAAATTCGATATTTATGTATGTAAATATATTCATGATAATGTTTCGTAGTTTAGAAAGTCGTTTGTTTATTGAATCTATTAACACACACAATGACAATATCTCTTCTCCTCGGCTCAAATACAATACAACTCCCTTCTCACTCAGTTCTCAGGAATGCAATTTTCCAGTAATCCAACCTCCAGCACAAAATGAATCAGCTGATTGGACTGTACGATTTACTTTGAGTTGACCTTTTGTTTCATTAGATCTTTAACGAATTACCGAATCATGTAGAATTAATTCGTTATATTCGCTATAATTTCTTTCGTATTAGTTGAAATTCGTTATTTTTTTATGCACCCGATTTTCGATTTGTTACGAAACTAATTGCACATGTCTAAAAAAAACAATCCCGTGTGGGCGATCAATGTTCAGGGATTTTAAGAAACTTTGCTGCACAATCCTACCTGTTTATGCTGTGAAGAAAAAGCTGATTGTTGTCTGCAGAGTGAATCTGATTGGGAGTGACTTTTTCATTATTAATTAGTGGATGCACTGTATTCTTATGAGGAAAATGTTTAACCCTTTGGAAGTATCAAACCAAAAATATAATTTTTGTTTCAGAGGATGCCTAAAATCTGACTTGTATTTTTGTGCAGTCTTGTGGGAAAATCAGTGAACCAATCGCACAAGCAGGAAATGATATTTATTTTTTTAAATCAAAACTTTTTTTTTATTTGTTATTACATAGAGTGACTATACATCCAAATATTGAATAAGGACAGATCAAGCGATACATTGCATCAGTCTTACATAATGATTAAACAATAGTCAATCACATTATATATAACATAATTTATCCTAATCATTTTCTCTCATGACTCCATAGTACATAACATACAACTAGAAAAACCAGCACTCAATACGGGATTTAGTGATTCAATAGAAAACATCTTTTCAGCTACCGGATGCAAAGGTACCCTACAACCTAAAGAGAAAATAAACTTTTTTGTGACTATTGGTGGGTTAGAGTCGTAGAAGTCTATCCATCACTAACTGCGGTGGGGCAACGCTAGGATTATCTAACCAAGGCTGCCAGATAAGGTTAAACTTTGACGCAGTGTTCCTATGGCGGTAAGCCAGTTGTTCCCTGAGGAGAAGGGAGTTAACATAAGCAATCCATTGTTTCCCAGTGGGCACTGTAGATGCCATCCAATGTCGGGCTATGAGCTTTCTAGCCAAGTACAATAGCCTAGTTATCATAAGATATACCCCTTTCAGATACATTTCTACATCAATTGCACCCAATAGGCACACTAAAGGAGTTGCACGAGGTAAAGGCACTTGGGCTTAATCAGAGATAAGATTTATGACAGGAAATTACATTTCTGAGTGTGTTACATATACCATTATTACACGCCTCCAGGTTTGCATATTGCAATGTTTTTTTTTTTACAGAAAATTACAGCACTGCAGATTGTAAAGAAAAGATAATTTTTAATAATTTTCAGTTACAAATTGGCTTGTATAGCAATTTCATATGCTATATATATATTTTTTTTTATTTGCAATTTTTTCCCACACAAGTGGAGTTACCCTTTAAGTAATTTCCACTTTTAAACCCTTTGAATTTTACTGTTGCTTATGTCTGTTATGTAATATCTTCTTAGTAAATATTTTCTGCACCATTTTCTCCTTTTTTTTTTTTTTTTTTTATCAAAATGATATTTAAAAATTGTTAAATTAATCTCTGAATGCTGTAACTATAAATTAAAGAACTTTGCCGCTGTTAAGAACTACTGTAGTGTGGACTCACTGACATTCCTGGAAATGATATTACAGATACTTAAATGGTCAGAATAACCACAGCAGATGCTATGAATTGTGCTGCTCCTGCACGGAGTTTGCATGTCCCCCCCTGGGAATTTTCCCTTAGCTTAGTGAATAAGGTGAAGCTGACTTCCATCATCAAATCATATTCTATCAAAAATACTGTTTCTCCATTTATTAACCTTCAGAATAAATATTGATATTTTATTTATCCTTTTATCTCACTGCAGGACATGGTGGAACACGCCTGTTGTCACAACAAACTGTTGCCAAGAGGAGGTAAAGGACCGTTCTGTGTAATATCATTGCACAGAGCAGATAAGTATAACCTGCCATTTTATTCTCTAGGGTGTCTGAAAAAAAATATATAATGTTTGGGGGTTCTTTGTAATTTTCTAGCAAATAAAAATGATTTCTAATTGTAAACACCAAGTGTAAAAAATAGGCTTGGTCCTTAATTGGTTAAAATGAATAACTGTATTTCTTTTTCGTACATCACGGGACACGGAGCAGCCATATAAATTACTACCTGGGTTATGCGCCACCTATAGGTCAATGGACACTGGTAGAGTAATCAAAAACAGGAAGTGATCCCCTATATAACCCCTCACATACAGGAAGTACTCCAGTTATTTTCGTGTTGAAAAAAGGTGGATGGTCATTTGTTGAGCTCTTTGTGAGTTTTCATGCTGTAATCCCGCACAGGTTTTTAAAACTCAAGAGACAGCATTTCTAGATCAGATCCATTTTAAAAAGCTACTATACTAAGATAAATGGTACCCGAGCCACGTAAAGAAGATTAAAGGATCAACAACGAGGTTTTGCCTGTAATGCAGCCTCCGGGTGCTGGACTCCTCCTCCTGGACACCACAGCGCTAAGGCATTCCTGCAGGGTGCTGTACAGGGCCAAGGGAGTGGATCCTCATGTTAAAAGGGCTCCCAGTCCTCGAAGGTCTTTGTGACAGAACTCGCCACAATGGGTGAAGGCTGGACCTCTGGCTTAGGCTATTGTCCTGCGGCGGGAGTGGTAAGTGGCCCTGTAAAAAAAACAGGGTTCAATTATTATATATTCCCCTGCAACAGTTGTATTGTAAAAGTTTTCCTTGCTATGCTTGCTTTGCCCTCTAGAGAGCATGGGTTTGCTGCTCTGTGTTTCTCTTCCCAGAGCTGCACAAGCTAGGGGAAGCTTTTGAAAAAAAAAAGTTTTGTTTGCACATAGGTGTGCTGCTCTGTGTGTTCTCCTCCCTGACGGCCAGGGAAGCTTTTTTAAATGCTAAAAGCACAGTTAGTTGCTGGCCGGCAGAGGGGACACAGAGCAGTCTGTCCTGGGTGACACGTGAATCCTATGGGTGATGACAGACACAGCCTAATTATGTTGCAGTAGCTGGAAGAACAGTTCACTCTATAAGATTCTTCCAAGGGGGAATTGTGGTACTGAGGAGCTTCTGTATTGTATCGCGAAGCCAGTTACCACTGCTTCAGTCAGCCATGTCTTCCATGAAGCATTCTGGGGGGAGCGCTGCAGCAAAGGGCGCATGTGTTCCATCAGTGGCCCCTGTAGAGGCTAAACAGAACTCTGCTGCAATAGCCTCACCTGAAAGACCGGATGACACTGGCCAATCTGAGCCACTGCGTCTATCCGGCATTGTGCCTGCTACCAATGCTTCTACCTCAGAATTTATTACTAAAGAGGACCTAGCATCAGCTTTGGCTGGTTTAGAGGGCAAGATTGCTGAAATGATCGCTTCTGTCACACAAAGTGGCAGGAAGCAGGACAGGTCCCCTTCCCCTATTCCTCCTATATTGGAAGATTGGGTTGACGAGGTAGTAGAGGTAATGACTGGTCAGGCAATTGATATCCAAACAGAGGAATCTCCCTCAAGCGATTCAGAGTCTGAAGAGATTATATCAGCCTCTCACTCGCAAATGCTTCTCATCCATTATCTTGTACAGATGGTCCATACCCATACAGCTTTTAACCACTTCCCATCCCAGCCATAGTCATATGATGTCCGCAGGAGGGATCTCCCATCCTGGGGTTGGCTTCATATGATGTCCTGGACTTTCCGGTCTTCTGGGGGGCGTGCGTGCCCCTGCCGCGTTACTCGGGAACCGATGTGCGTGCCCGGCGGCCATGATGTCCTTACCGGCACCCGCGATTGCCGTTAACAGAGCAGGACCGTGGTGGATCTGTGTGTGTAAACACAGATCCACGTCCTGTCAGGTGAGAGGAGACCAATCATGTGTTCCCAGTACAGAGGAAAACTGATCGTTCTCCTCCTCTTGTGAGTCCCCAGTTAGAATCACTCCCTAGGTAACTCAATTAACCCCATGATCGCACCCTAGTGTTAACTCCTTCCCTGCCAGTGACATTTATACAGTAATCAATGCATTTGTATAGCACTGATCGTTGTATAAATGTGAATGGTACCAAAATAGTGTCAAAAGTGTCCAATATGTCCGCCACAATGTCGCAGTCATGATACAAATTGCAGATCGCCGCCATTACTAGTAAAAAAATAATAATAATAAAAATGCCATAAAACTATCCCCTATTTTGTAGATGCTATAACTTTTGCGCAAACCAATCAATATAAACTTATTGCGTTTTTTTTTTTTTTTTACCAAAAATATGTAGAAGAATACATATCCGCCTAAACCACCTAAAAAGTAAAAAATATAGTTTTTTTTTTCAAACTTGTCGCTCTTCTTTTGTTTATAGCGCAAAAAATAAAAACCGCAGAGGCGATCAAAAACCAAAACAAAGCTTTACTTGTGGGAAAAAAATTATAAACATTTAATTTGGGTATAGTGTTGTATGACGCAATTGTCATTCAAATTGCGACAGCGCTGAAAAATGAAAATGGGCTTGGGCAGGATGGGGGTGCAAACGCCCTGTATTGAAGTGGTTAAGTTACCTCCAGTGGAGGTCCCTGAAACTGGGTTCTTTAAAACCACAGCAGGGTACACAGATGTTTTCCTTTTACCCACTCTTGAAGCAGGTTGTATATTCTGACTGGGAGCACCCAGACATGATATTTGTCCCTCCAAGGAGGTTTTCTCTGTTATATCCTATGGAGGAAAGCTTTCCTCCCTTAGCAAGACCTTAACTTGTCCGGTGGATAATACACAGGTCTTTAAGGATCCTGTGGATAAGAAGCTGGAAGCCTTGTTAAAGGCATCCTTCGCCCTGGCAGATCCCGCTATTCAGCCCACAGTAGCAACAATTGGGGTCTGTCAAGCCTTGAATGATCAGGCTAGACAGCCCAATAGACCGGAGGATTCTGTTCAAGATGGAGCAGATCTGCCTCAGGCTCTTTGCTTTGCTATAGATGCCCTTAAAGACTCCATGCAGCAGATCTCCTGCATGGCTCTTTTGTCTGTGCACATGCGCAGAATTTTATGGCTAAAAAGCTGGTCAGCAGAGCTCCATTGTAAGAGGATGCTAGCTGGTTTTCCTTTTCATGGAGAATGTTTGTTTGGGGATGATCTTGATAAGTACATCCAAAAGATATCTGGAGGAAAGAGTTCCCACCTTCCTGTGAAAAAAGGTGCCATGCGCTAATTTCTCAGGTTTTTCGGGCCCTAGGCATGTCCGACAGAACCAGGGATCTGCTGCCAAAGGTAAACAGCAGGGCCTGGGCCAAAAGAGGCTGTGGGTCCAAAAGTCCGCTAATACTGTTTTTTCTATGTGACGGGCGCCCCCACTCCTGCGGGTGGGGGGAAGGTTGCTGCAGTTTGTGGGATTGTGGGGAACGCTAATTCAGGACAGGTGGGTCATATCCACAGTGTCTCAGGGGTACAGGCTGGAATTCCGATCTTACCCTCCTCAAAGATTTGTGAGGTCCAGCGTTCCCACGGACCTTTCAAGGAATCTTGATTGCAGGCTACTTAGAGGATCTCCTAATCAGGGATCAATCACTGCAAGTTTTGATAAGGAACGTGACCTTTACGGTCCAATTCCTGGAACATCTCGGATGGATCATAAATTCCAAGAAATCGCCCCTAAAATCGGTTCAAAGTCTGGAATATTTAGGCCTTATCATGGACACAGTCCAGGCAAGAGTGTTCTTGCCTCCAAGAAGAGTCGAGGCCCTAAAGGATCAGGTTTGGCAGGTAAGCCGAAAGAGACGCCTGTCTGTCTGACTCTGTATGAATCTTCTGGGAAGGATGGTTTCCTCATTCGAGGCAATTCCGTATGCCCAGTTCCATTCCAGGGCATTGCAGCAGAACATTCTGTCTGCATGGAGCAGGAAGATGAAGGCTTTGAATTCCTGCATTATCATAACCCACAAGGCTTGAGGAAGTCTTGCCTGGTAGTGACAACAGATGCCAGTCTTTCCGGCTGTCATGGAAAGTTTCCAGGGGAAATGGACTCTGAGGGAACAGGGATTGCCCATCAATGTGCTAGAGCTGCGGGCAATATGCCTCGCGCTAAATTATTGGATGTCAAAGGTACAGGGTCCCCCGGTAAGGGTGCAAACTGAAAATGCCACATGGAGGTCAGTCATGTGTTATCCTGGGCAGAAAGGCATGTCCCAGTGCTGTCTGCCATCCACATTCTGGGGGTAGAGAACTGGAAAGCGGAACTATTTCAGCCGCCAACAGATAGATCCAGGAAAATGGTCTTTGCACCCACAGGTGTTTATGCAGATTTGCCAGCAGTGGGGTACACCAGATGTAGACCTGCTGGCATCCAGGTTCAACTGCAAGATTCAGCAGTTTGTATCCAGAGCAAGAGATCCACTTGCGATTGGGATAGATGCTCTGGTAGTTCCCTGAACTCAATTCTCTTTGATTTCTGCATTCCCTCCGATTCCTTTTCTGCCACATCTTTTGCGCAGGATCTGAGAGGAGATGACATCAGTCATTCTGGCAACTCTGGCCTGGACCAGGAGGGCTGGTATCCAGAGGTGGTGAGATTAGCAGTAGGCAAGCCTTGGACACTCCGGCTCGATCTACTGTTACAGGGGCCTATATTCCACCCAAATTTACACTTGCTGTATTTGACAGCGTGGCTGTTGAAGCCAGGGTGCTAGGAGATCGTGGTATCTCAGGACCAGTGGTAACTACATTGGTGAATGCCAAAAAGGCGGTCACCAGGAAGGTTTATCACAGGGTTTGGAAGGTTTACATTGCGTAGTGTGAGGCCAGAAGTTGGCATCCTCGCAGATATTTGGTAGAGAGAATTCTTTCTTTTCTTCAGTCAGGCTTAGATAAAAGATTAGCCTTGACAACAATTAAAGGGCAGGTTTCAGCCTTATCGGTGTTCTTACAGAAGCCTTTAGCTTCACATTCCCTGGTCCGGACTTTTCTTCAGGGAGTGACTCACTTATTGCCTCCCGTTTAATCACCTCTTTGCCCTTGGGATTTGAATTTGGTTTTGTCGGTGCTACAGAAGCAGCCTTTTGAACCAATCAACGAAGTTCCATTAGTTCTTTTTACACGGAAGTTGGCTTTTATTTTTGCAATTACTTTGACCAAAAGGGTTTCCGAATTGGCAGCACTTTCCTGTAAGGAGCCGTATTGGATTTTTCACCATGATAAAGTGGTGCTACGTCCTGTTCGTCCTTTTTGCCTAAGGTAGTTCCTGAATTTCATTTAAATCAGGATATTGTTCTACCTTCTTTTTTCTCTCAGCCTGGCTCGCCAGAAGAGAAGCAGTTGCACCTTTTGGATGTGGTGTGGGTGGTCAGAATCTACCTGAAAAGGTCTGCAAGCATTAGAAGTTCTGATGCGTTTTTTCTTTTGCCGGAAGGTTTCT
>CM053027.1:134901360-134958458 GCA_028564925.1 Lithobates sylvaticus
ATCAGTCATTCAGCCAATCAGGGGAGAGAGAGGGTGGGGACAGGTTTGGGCTCCGTGTCTGAATGGATACACAGAGCTCTAACTCAGCTTGGGTGCCCCCTTTAGCAAGCTGCTGGCTGAGGGGCACTCAAAGGAGGGAGGGGCCAGGAGCAGCGAAGAGGGACCCAAGAAGAGGAGGATCCAGGCTGCTCTGTGCAAAACCAACTGCACATAGAAGGTAAATGTTTGTTATTTATTTTTTAAATGAGCCTTCACAATCACTTTAATGTAGGCAATGCATTAAGATAAAAAAATCTTTTAACTTTAAACCACTTTAATGTTAAGGTTAGGGTTAAGATTTAGGAATTGAAGCAAAAAGTGGTATCTTAGGATTTGGGTAAATTGGTAAGGGTTTTCATAAGGCTTTGGTCACGTAGTTAGATTAGGGTGGGGTCAAAGGTTAAATATTAGAGACAGGTTAACTACTAGCACAAGTCTCAGTCTCAAAGCCTAAAAAGCAATGAACTGAAATTCCATATATATTTTTTATTTAACCACTTGCCTACTGGGCAGCTTTCAGTGCTGTCACACTTTGAATGACAATTGTGTGGTCATGCAACGGTATACAAACTAAATTTTTATAATTACTTTCACACAAATAGAGATTTCTTTTGGTGATATTTAATCATCACTGGGTTTTTTATTCTTTGCTAAATAAATGAAAATAACATGAAAAAAAAAAACACAACTTTTTTATAGTTTGCTATAATATTTTGCAAACAGGTAATTTTTCTCCTTCACTAATGTGCACTGATGAGACTGCACCAGCAGGCTGGGTATCAGGCACAAGTCCATCAAGCTGGCCATCAGGTACAGCTCCATCAGACTGGGCATCAGGAACCGGACTATCAGGCTGGGCATCAGGAACCGGACCACCAGGCTGGGCATCAGGAACTGGATCATTAGGCTGAGCATCAGGAACTGGATCATTAGGCTGAGCATCAGGAACTGGATCATCAGGTTGGGCATCAAGAACAGGATCATTCTGCTGAGCATCAAAAAGTGGATCATCAAGCTGGGTATCAGGCACAGGACCATCAGGCTTGGCATCAGGCACAGGGCCATCAGGCTGGGTATCAGGAACAGGACCAAGCTGGGCATCAGGAACCAGATCATCAGCCTGGGCATCAGGAACCGGGTCATCAGGCTGAGCATCAGGAACCGGAACATCAGGCTAGGCATCAAGAACAGGATCATCAGGCTGGGCTACAAGAACTGGATCATCAAGCTAGGCATCAGAAACAGGATCTACAAGCTGGGCAGCAGGCAGAGGGCCATCAGGCTGGGCATCAGGCAGAGGGCCATCAGGCTGGGCAGCAGGCAGACTGGAGCAGATCGGCTGGCGTCTAGGCTGACTGGAGCAGATTGGCTGGCATGGCAGGAGACTGGAGCAGATTGGCTTGGGTGGAGGTAGACTGGAGCAGATCAGCTGGCGTGGAGGCAGATTGGAGCAGATTGGCTAGTGTGGAGGCAGACTGGAGCAGATCAGCTGATTTGGAGGCAAGAAAGGATAGCAGCGAGTGGAAACAGGGTACTGACATAGAATGGGTAGCAGGGTATATGGGGCTGCAACTGTGGTTACTGTGGGTGATGGAGAGAGAGATGCTTGGGAAGGCGGGTGTCTAGCAGCAGGAATGGATTGGTGCAAGATGACTGAGCCTGAGTGCAATATATCTGACAATGCTTGTAGTAATGGTAATGATCAAGCAGAGGGAGCTAGGAGCAATATAGGACAGGGAGAGGGTAACAGGAGACAGAGCGAGAAGGCAGGAAGGGATCAGGCTGCAGGGTCAGAGTCAGGGTCCAGGAACAGGATGCAGGATTACAGGAACGCAAGTCAGGGGCACATGGAGCCAAAACACCAAGGGAAGGAGGAAATGCATAGGCAGGTTTAAAATATACTTCCTGCAACAAGCATCAGGTGATGCCTAATTCCCATGAACTTCTGGCTGGTGAGGGACACCCGCTGGTGGACACCAGAACTGCAGCCTATAGATCTAGGAGCCACAGTGTCACCCACAGGTGAACCCTTTCCTGACACTTACCATGAAATTTAAATTGGTACTTAAGGAAGCTGATAAGGAAAAAATATTGTAAATTGGGTCTAGAGACAACATCATTATGGAGGTTGTTATCGTCTTACCTTCCAGGCATCAAAAAAGTACTAAAACTCTTTGAAACTGCAATCTTTCTTAGGTCAATACTTTTGGTGTTTACACCTAAAGAATATTTTTCTCTTACTGTGGACCATTCATTAATTTCCACCCTTCCATGTATTGTTGAAAATAAAAATCTAGACAACCCCCAATGCAGATATTAGTAGGAGTGATAGGAGGTCTCGTTAAGTGTCATTTGTGTTGTCTGCCTTGTTCCTCTGCTATCTGCGTGAGTCGTTTCTGGCAAGTTTTCCTGACACCAGGGGAGGGAGCTCCAGCGCACAACCTTTAATTGACAGCCTCAGATCTATTCTTGTGTGCTATGTTCAGTGAGTGTGTCTCATCCCTCCAATCAGCTCTCACTGAGCTCTGCAACTTCATCTCTCCTACAGATAAACTAGTACAACTTATGTAGAAGGATTTGTTTCATCTCTATGTAGCACATGAGGCTAGTCATTTCACTGGGTATATGTAAGGGTTTACAACCACTTTAAACTCAGATTAAAGGCTTTTTTATTTTGAAAATACCACACATGTTATACTTACCTTCTTTGTGTAGTGGTTTTGCACAGAGCAACCCAATTCCTCCTCTTCTCAAGTCCTTCCCCGGAGCTCCTGGCCCCTCCTTTCTTCCCAGTGCCCCCAGAGCAAGCAGCTTGCAATGGGAGCACCCAAGCAGGCTCGCTCCCAAGTTGCGGCTTTGCATGTTCATTCACACACAGAGTCCTGGCTCAGGCCTGCCCCTTCTCTCTCCTCATTGGCTCACTGGTTGTGATTGACAGCAGTGGGAACCAATGGCTGCTGCTGCTGTCTCAGCCAATGAGGAGGTAGAGTCCCAGAGGAGCCGAGTCTCTCATGCACATCACTGGATCACAATGGGGCTCAGGTAAATTTTAGGGGTAATAGGGGGGCCGCTGCACAGAGAAGGTTTTTTTACCTTCATGCATAGAATGCATGAAAGTGAAAAACCTTGAGCTTTTAGAACCACTTTAATGCATTAGGAGTGCGCCCAATGTTGTGTTCTCTTGATTAGGAGTTTTTCCATGTTTGAGAAATCCTTTTATCATGGCTACACAGCACTGCGTTCTTAGATGGAATTCTGAGTCACCCTATCCTTTTATATTTTTTATTAAGATTTATGTTGCAAAGGTTTTGCCTTTTTGAAACATTGTTTTAACATCTTTTTGAGCATGCAGGCTCCTTTTACCAGCATTTAATAGTAATCATATACTATTAAGAACAAAATGGTTATTACTAAATAATAGTAAAGCTTGCCATCTCAGTCATTACTTACAGTAAATGTGCATGCAGCAGAAAACATAAAAGTGAAACATGATGTACATCATTTTTTCCACTAGGTGGAGGTATTGGACAATACAATAATCGTTGCTGCCTTGGAGTAACATTAAATGTTCTTTTGATAGCATGGGATATAGATGTAAACTGACTATCTCTATGGCAAAATCTCACCCCTGTCCTGTCCCAAACTTGCCACTTCTGTCTACAACAAATCCCGATCTTCAACCCTGGACAAGCGTGCCCCCCCCTCACTAGGCACAAAATCAGGCCTCAACCCCCTACAACCCTACAGACCTATTTTATCACCTTCTCATCCAGTCCCCATCGACTCTTCTCTGCCCTTAACTTTGAACTTTGTCCTCCACTGCCTCCACCAACTAATTCACTCACAGCCCAGGGAATTGATAGTCCCTTTAAAAATAATATTGATTCAATTCGTAATGAAATCTCCACTCTACAGGTATCTCACCCACTTAATATCCCATGTCCAACAGGTACAATTAACACTCCCCTTATTCAAACCTGCTACTATAGACAGAGTTGCTAAACTAATTTCCAACGCCCACCTAACCACCTGTCCCCTGGACCCTATTCCCTCTCAAATACTATGGTCACCTTCTGACTATCCTACACTGTAACCCACATCTTCAACCTCTCCCTCTCTTCTGGCCTCTTCCCCAAAGCTCTAAAACATGCACTGGTTTCGCCCTCAACACTCCACAGAAACTCCTTTTCTAAAACTCACAAATTACTTACTAACAGCAAAAAACAATTGACACTATGCTGTACTCCTACTTCTGGAGCATTTGCCGGTCACAGTGGCTTCATTTGACGGGGCACAGTGGCTTCATTTGACGGGGCACAGTGGCTGCAATTGATGGGCACAGTGGCTTTATTTGATGGGACACAGTGGATTAATTTGACGGGGCACAGTGGCTTCATTTGATGGGGCACAGTGGCTGCAATTGATGGCGCACAGTGGCTGCATTTGATGGGGCATTCATTTTTATTTATTTCTATGAAGCCTGCAGAGCATTGCACCCAGTTGTATTTTCCCTGGGTAAGGAAATGCAACCATGTTTTACATTGTACATCCCTATACACCATGTGCCCTATAAAAGGGGATGGGCATTAAGGTGTATAGATACAGAGTAAACACCTCCAAAATCTTCATATACCAGACATGTGTGAAGGGCAATGGTGTGCAGGCATTTTTTTATTTCTTTGTGTACATTATAATGCACATGCACTGAGCAATGTACACTCTGGGCTCAAGATGGGATGGGTTCTAGAACACTGTAACTTCTGTCCCAGCATATGTGCAGGATTTACATAATCATTAACTTATTGTGCCTCTGGATTGCTTTCCAGTGGTGTTATCTGGAAAAATGTATCAAATAAATGTCTTTTGAGACCTGGCCAAAAAGCATTGTTAGAAACTGGGCACCATGGTCAGTTTGGGGAGAGTGCACTAGGACATGCAGCAGAGGAGTCTCTTCGTCTATAAGACACTGTGACAGTCCAGACTTGGAGTAAGTAAATAAAGTAAGTCTCTCTCCCTCTCCCTCTCTCTGATTTTCTTGCTTTTCATGGGCACAGTGGCTGCAATTGACTGACACAGTGGCTTCATTTGATGGGCACGGTGGCTGCATTTGATGGGCACAATGGCTGCATTTGATGGGGCACAGTGGCTGCATTTAATGGGGCACAGTGGCTGCATTTCATGGGGCACAGTGGCTGCATTTCATGGGGCACAGTGGCTGCATTTGATGGCGCACAGTGGCTGCAATTTATGGCGCACAGTGGCTGCAATTGATGGTGCACAGTGGCTGCATTTCATGGGGCATTTATTTTTATTTATTTCTACAGAGCCTGCTAGCCCCACCCACTATTTGGAGGAAGATTACTTGCTTCTACTACCAATCTCAGAAAGAAGGGATTTCACTGTAATTGAGAAAACCCCAATCAGGTGACAGTTTGTGGAATTACTGTTGAGCTTCTGGGAATTGTGTTGCAATTATTCCTGAACCTTTGCGTCACTTACTTCTGAACCCCCGGCACTCTATGTCCCTTTAAGAAACAGCCAGTATTCAGCGCAATGAAAATCACACCCAACTTTTCCTGTGGTGCAGAGCGCCGCACCTTTTATCAGCTGCGGGGGCCCAACTTATGATCCTGCACACAGGCCCACTGCTTTCACTCTGACTGGAGCTCATCATTGCGCATCCATTCCAGATGCTTGTATGTGGCATCACATACAAGCACGTGGGCTGGATGCGAGAGTTGTATCAGCAGGATAAGTGTGCCAGGACAGGTATATGTGTCTCATCTCTACTTGCTTTCACTACTCTCCATATCATAGATGAGAAGAGGGTACAGAGGTGGGACAGATTAGCAGGAGGGTACAGCAGTGGGGCACATGTTCAGTGTTGGGCCAGATGATCAGGGAGGTTCAGTGTTGGGCCAGATGAGCAGGGGGGGTTCAGTGTTGGGACAGATGAGCAGGGGGGTTCAGTGTTGGGCCAGATGAGCAGGGGGGTTCAGTGTTGGGCCAGATGAGCAGGGGGTTCAGTGTTGGGCCAGATGAGCAGAGGTGTTCAGTGTTGGGCCAGATGAGCAGAGGTGTTCAGTGTTGGGGCAGATGAGCAGGGGGTTGCAGTGGTGGGACAGATGAGCAGGGGTTACAGTGGTGGGGCAGATGAGCAGGAGGTTACAGTGGTGGGAGAGATGAGCAGGGTGTTACAGTGGTGGGACAGTGATCTAAAGTGTGGAGTTGCAGGAATTGGGGCTGATCTGAGGCGTGAGAGTGCAGGATGTTAATTTCTCACTACTGAAGTAGTTTACAGCATTTACTTTATACAAAAATGTTCGTGATTGAGAGTGTGAAGTTGAAATTTTTTTGTTAGATAATCGTCACTCTCAATTTCTTTGAAAACATTTTTTTGGCACACTGTGCTCAAAAGGTTGTCTACCCCTGTAACCACACTATTTAAAAATATTAAAATATATTTATTTTATGTGTGTGTTTAATGTTATGTCTAATGCCACGTACACACGAAAAGAATGTCCGACAGAAAAAGTGAGACGAAATCTTTTCATCGGACTTTCCGATCGTGTGTGTGCCTCATCGGACTTTTTTTTTCGAAAATTCTGACAGACCTAGAAATAGAACATGTTTTGGATATTTCTGACGGAATCAATTCCTATAGGGAAAACCGCTCGTCTGTATGCTGTTCCGATGGACCAAAAACAAAGCATGCTCTGAAGCAAGTACGAGGCGGCAGCTATTGGCTACTGGCTATTGCACTTCCTTTTTCTAGTCCCGGCGTATGTGCTGTACGTCACCGCGTTCTAGACGGTCGGACTTTGGTGTGATCGTGTGTAGGCAAGATAGTTTCAGCAGAACTCCGTCGGAACTCCTTCAGAGTTTATTCTGATGGGAAAACCGGTCGTGTGTACGCGGCATTAGTATTGACATTTGCTTAACTTTGGAACCAAAAACAACTTTTCTGAAAACGTTTTTTTGAGAATTGTTTTATTACATTTGTATGATATTGCTAATATATTTTATATATATATCATCATAATCTCTTGACTGGGGTGTACAACATATTCAATTGTAGAAGACAATCTACAAGGCGCAGCACCCTAGGTTGTTCTGAGACCCATCTTGCCTTCCCGGGAACACTGCAGGAGCGGTGTCAGGTCAGATGAGTCCATGCGACCGGCACTTTTTTATGTATATGCCTGTTTAATAAGGATAACATTGTGAGTGTTTTATCGTGAGATAATTTTAAAAGGAATAAAATTGAGTTATACAGGATTACGCTATGTTGGCTTTTTATCTGGTTATGAGTCCAATTTAGATAAGCAAGTCTGAGGAATCTGGTATCAATCTATGGTGGATCTGATAAGTGTGTGAACCAGCTGAGTCTGGTAAGTAGGACATCTATAAGAATTGGCACACGCGGTGTGGTGAAAGGATTTTTCCACGCAACAGTCACCATTTTACCTGGTTTTAATGCAGCCTTTTTCACTTAGGCCGCGTACACACGAAGGGACAATCCCGCGGGATTATCCTCTGGACTGAAGTCAAGCGGATAATCCCCTCGTGTGTGGGCGCCGGCGGACTTTTTGGCGCCAAAGTCCGGCGGACCAAAGTTTTAAGTTTGGTTTTAAAATTATCCGCTGGACTTGGCAGTCCGGCGGACAATCCCGCCGTTAGTAGGCAAGTCCGCGGGACTTTTGAAAATGAACGGACTTGCCGCTCATCGGCAAGTCCGTTCATTTAGCATGTCACTTTAGGTTACGTAGCTAGCGTAGGCAGTAAATGCCGCCGCGCTAGCTCCGTAAGCTGGCATGGATTTAAAGGGACTCCCCACGCTGAAAAAACGGCATTGGGGTTCCCCCCAAATCCATGTCAGACCCTTATCCAAGCACGCAGCCTGGCAGGCCAGGAAAGGGGTGGGGACGAACGAGCGCCCCCCTCCTGAGCCGTACCAGGCCGCGTGCCCTCAACATGGGGGGTGCCCTGGGGAAAGGGGGGCCGTGCGGCCCCCCCACCCCAAAACACCTTGTCCCCATGTTGATGAGGACAAGGGCCTCTTCCCGACAACCCTGGCCGTTGGTTGTCGGGGTCTGCGGGCGGGGGCTTATCGGAATCTGAGAGCCCCCTTTTATAAGGGGGCACTCAGATCCCGGCCCCCCACCCTATGTGAATGAGTATGGGGTACGATGTACCCCTACCCATTCACCTAAGGTGTAAAATGTAAAGTAAAAAAACACCCACACTTTTGAAAAAATAGTTTATTGCACTGCTCCGGGGGTCTTCTTCCGTCTTGGGGGTCTTCTCGCCGGACTCCCCCCCCATTTACCAAGCTCTTTTACTGAGCGGGGAAGTCCGGCTACCTTCTTCGTCGTCGCCGCCGTCGTCTGGGGGGTCTCGATCCGCCTTCGGGGGTCTTCCGGGGGTCTCTTCTGTTCTTGCGGCGTTCGTCGTCTTTCGCGCCGCCGGCGCCTTCTTCTTCTTCTTGTCCTTCTTCTTGTTCTTCTTGTTCTTCTTCCGATGTTGACCCGATGCTCTCTCTGCCCGGAATGCCAGAGCCGCGCTGCGCTGGGACTTATATAGGGACATGGGGACAGGGTCACATGCTCATGTCACATGGTGACCCCGCCCCCTTGTGATGTCACAGTCCCAGCATCCTCCGGGACTGTGACATCACAGGGGGCGGGGTCACCATGTGACATGAGCATGTGACCCTGTCCCCATGTCCCTATATAAGTCCCAGCACAGCGCGCCTCTGCCATTCCGGGCAGAGACAGCGACGGGTCAACATCGGAACAAGAAGAAGGACAAGAAGAAGAACAAGAAGAAGAAGACGCCGGCGGCGCAGAAGACGACGACCGCCGCAAGAACAGAAGAGACCCCCGGAAGACCCCGGAAAGACCCCCGAAGGCGGATCGAGACCCCAGACGACGGCGGCGACGACGAAGAAGGTAGCCGGCCTCCTCCGTTTGTGAAAGAGCTAGGTAAAAGAGCAGAAGAGAGCAGAGGAGTCCGGCGAGAAGACCCCCAAGGCGGAAGAAGACCCCCGGAGCAGTGCAATAAAATATTTTTTCAAAAGTGTGTTTTTTTTACTTTACATTTTACACTTTAGGTGAATGGGTAGGGGTACATCGTACCCCATACTCATTCACATAGGGTGGGGGGCCGGGATCTGGGAGCCCCCTTATAAAAGGGGGCTCTCAGATTCCAATAAGCCCCCGCCCGCAGACCCCGACAACCAACGGCCAGGGTTGTCGGGAAGAGGCCCTTGTCCTCATCAACATGGGGACAAGGTGCTTTGGGGTGGGGGGGGGCCGCACGGCCCCCCTTTCCCAGGGCACCCCCCATGTTGAGGGCACGCGGCCTGGTACGGCTCAGGAGGGGGGGGCGCTCGTTCGTCCCCACCCCTTTCCTGGCCGGCCAGGCTGCGTGCTCGGATAAGGGTCTGACATGGATTTGGGGGGGACCCCCACGCCGTTTTTCGGCGTGGGGATTCCCTTTAAATCCATGCCAGGTGACGGAGCTAGCGCGCAGGCATTTACTGCCTACGCTAGCTACGTACCTGAAGTTACGTTCGAAATGAACGGACTGCTCCGTGTGTGGGCAAGTCCGTTCATTTTCAAAAGTCCCGCGGACTTTGTCCAGCGATTGTCCGCCGGAGAAGTCCGGACGTGTGTGGGCAAGTCACACGCTCGGAAGTCCGGCCGTGTGTGGGGAAGTCCCGCCGGACTAGGTCCAGCGGACAATCCGCCGGACTAGGTCCGGCGGACAAGGTCCAGCGGACAATCCGCCGGACTAGGTCCGGCGGACAAAGTCCGCACGTGTGTACGCCGCATTACAGTTATAATCAGTCTACTGTTGCGGACACTGGACTGTGATATATAAACATTGAATGATATCATTAATATTTATTTTTTCAAGCGCTGCTAGTGTTTATGACAAAGTGAATTTTAATTTTTTCTGCGACACAACTTTATGGTATATTATTTTGTTATAGTAGCTGCTTTATACTTTGATGCTTGTGCTTTACAAACATTTTTTCCTTGGTTGCTGAGGGAGAGATATTTGAATTTATTTGACTATTTCTCATTTGAGTTTTACATTGTTTACATATGTTTATTCATAGATCTCTTTCCTTAAGTATTATGTTGGCAATTTTATTTTAAATAAAAAAAAAAAACTGAAGCAAATGATTCTTGCTTTATTTTCTTCCTGCATATTACATTTATATATGGTAAAGGTGGCTAACAGTTGGGTTTCTATATTCCTCAGTCACATATGTGGGTACAGATCTCATTAGTCAAAATTAATGTAAATATTGTGTATTGTGTAAATATTGTTTAATTATATTAAAGTGACAATCTGCAAATGGTGGCAGGTGACGTGGCAAGTGACAATCCGCAAATAATGGCAAGTGACGTGGCAAGTGACAATCTGCAAATCGTGGCAGGTGATGTGGGAAGTGACAATCCACATTTAGTGGCAGGTGACAGTGGCAAGTTAAAAAGCTGCTTACCACCGGCGTGCCCACCCCAGGCCTGTTTGTGACAGCTGCTATGGGCTCTAGCCCCAGATCTTATGCAGACCTAGCAACGCCCCTGCTAACAGACATATTTGTATGGATGTCACACCACTTCCTCAAACTCAACTTGTCCAAAACTGAGCTCATAATATCTCCTCCCCCACGTGCCTCTTCCCCTGACTTCTCTGTCAAGAGCAATGGCACAACCATCCACCCATCCCCACATGATGGCAGAGTGCTAGGTGTTATCCTGGATTCTGAACTCTCCTTTTGGCCCCACATCCAATCCCTTTCAAAAGCTTGCCACCTCAACCTCCGCAACATCTCCAAACTACGTCCCTTTCTAGTCAATTAAACTACAAAGCTCCTAATTCACTCCCTGGTTATCTTTTTGCCTTGAGACTACTGCAACTCCCTTCTCATTGTATAACGTATATAAATGAGACAGCTCTGCATAAATAATAAAACAGAATAATATAAAATGAAAATTTGAAAATTGTGTACAATATAAGTGCTCTAAAAAAAGTCCAATAATAATTTATAATTGATATTTCTTCCACTAGCATGCAGTAAGTTTTTTCTTGCTTCAAACAACCTCCATATTCATAGTGCTCCCGCCACCACTCTCGCCTCCTTGAAAGACCCTGCAAAGGGTCAAAACATGCCTTGCACACAGTGTAACTCTCCCTTCAGGAATAATCCTCACTGGTCCTTAGCAATCACTGTTGGACTCTCAAAGGACAGGTAGTAATCTATATCAGATGTAGATTGCTTCCACTATGCTGCTTCAAACTTGAATCCACATTGGGTCCAGATCTACCACAGATTTGAGATTTTCTTCATTGGTTGGCAAAAGCTGTTCTGCTGGATCCCTCATACACAGGCGGAGATGTGATCAGGACAGACTGGACAGTCCCTTCTCATTGGCTTACCTGTAAATAGGCTATCCCCCCTTCAGTCCATCATGAATGCTGTGGCCAGACTCATCCACCTTACAAACCGCTCAGTGTCTGCTACCCTCCATTGGCTGCCACTCACCCAACAAATTAAATTCAAAATACTAACAATAACTTACAAAGCCATCCACAACTCTGCCCCCAGCTACATCACTAACCTAGTCTCAAAATACCAACCTAATTGTCCTCTTTGTTCCTCCCAAGACCTCCTGCTCTCTAGCATTCTCATCACCTCCTCCCATACTCGCCTCCAGGACTTCTCTCGAGCCTTTCCCATCCTCCAAATCTATCCACTTTTAGGTGATCCCTGAAATCTTTTGATTTCAGAGAAGCCTATCCTGCCTCCAGGTAACAACTGTACTTTTATTTTCTTCATTAGATCATCCCCCACAGTCATTACCTTTTGTATCACTTGACCCTCCCTCCTAGATTGTAAGCTCTAAGGAGCAGGGCCCTCTGATTCCTCCTGTATTGAATTGTATTGTAATTGTACTGTCTGCCCTGACATTGTAAAGTGCTGTGCAAACTGTTGGCACTATATAAATCCTGTAAAAGTAATAATAATAGATGGGCTCACGCTGCCAACAAGATCTTGCAGTTATCGTTATCTGTCACTGGCATAATGATGATCATTTTTAAAACAGCAAGCTGATTTGTAAATACTACCGTGTATCGGCATACAGTCAAAATAGTATTCATAAAATGATACATATACAAATTCCACTCTTCCAAGTTTTACACAAAAGATTATGATGGGTACATCCTTTAGCTCAACGCATTTTGTGAGCATGTCAGCACTTGGTACTGCTCCTTGGTTTTCCCATTTGGCTGCCATGTCTTCTCCTCACAACTCCCAAGCCAGACACCTGGTTGTATTCTTTTTTTTATACTTACCTGTAAAAAATCCATTTCTTTGAGTACATCACGGGACACAGAGCAGCCCATATGTTTTTATTTTTGTATTTTTAAATAATTGGATTTTTTCTTCATACTTACCTGTAAAATCAATACTATATACATTACTACCTGGGTTATGCGGCACCTATAGGTGAATGGACACTGGCAGATTAACCAAAAACAGGAAGTGATCCCCTATATAACCCCTCACATACAAGTACTCCAGTTTTGTAGCAAGCAATGAACTCCCAAAAAGAGAGGGGAGGGGCCTCTGTGTCCCGTGATGTACGCAAAGAAATGGATATTACAGGTAAGTATCAAGAAAAAATCTAATTTTCTTTCTCATGCATCACGGAACACAGAGAAGCCAAATACGTTACTACCTGGGACATCCCAGAGCAATAGCCTTGAGGGGAGGGAGACACACTGTATAAAAACACCAGCAGATATATACAGCAGCCCGCAAGACACTATGGCTAAAAGTCCTCTGCTGCCTTAACATCCACCTGATAAAATCTTGTTAACGTATGTACCGAAGACCAAGTAGCGGCCTTGCAAATCTGCGCCACTGAAGCCTGATGACGAAAAGCCCAGGAGGTTCCAACACCCCTGGTAGAATGAGCTCTAACTCCAAAGGGAGGAGCTTTACCTTTCAGGCCATAGGCCTGAGCGAATAACTGGCGAATCAAAAGTGAAATGGACACTTTAGAAACCTTCCGGCAAAAGAAAAAACGCATCAGAACTTCTGATGCTTGCAGACCTTTCCAGGTAGACTCTGACCACCCGCACCACATCCAAAAGGTGCAACTGCTTCTCTTCTGGCGAGCCAGGCTGAGAGAAAAAAGAAGGTAGAACAATGTCCTGATTTAAATGAAATTCAGGAACTACCTTAGGCAAAAAGGACGGAACAGGACGTAGCACCACTTTATCATGGTGCAAAATCAAATACGGCTCCTTACAGGAAAGGGCCGCCAATTCGGAGACCCTTCTAGCCAAAGTAATTGCAAAAAGAAAAGCCAACTTCCGTGTCAAAAGAACTAATGGAACTTCGTTGATTGGTTCAAAAGGCTGCTTCTGTAGCACCGACAAAACCAAATTCAAATCCCAAGGGCAAAGAGGTGATTTAACGGGAGGCAATAAGTGAGTCACTCCCTGAAGAAAAGTCCGGACCAGGGAATGTGAAGCCAAAGGCTTCTGGAAGTACACTGATAAGGCTGAAACCTGCCTTTTAATTGTTGTCAAGGCTAATCTTTTATCTAAGCCTGACTGAAGAAAAGAGAGAATTCTCTCTACCAAATATCTGCGAGGATGCCAACTTCTGGCCTCACACCACGCAATGTAAGCCTTCCAAACCCTGTGATAAACCTTCCTGGTGACGCCTTTCTGGCATTCACCAATGTAGTTACCACTGGTCCTGAGATACCACGATCTCCTAGCACCCTGGCTTCAATAGCCACGCTGTCAAATTCAGCGAGCGTAAATTCGGGTGGAATATAGGCCCCTGTGACAGTAGATCGAGCCGGAGTGTCCAAGGCTTGCCTACTGCTAATCTCACCACCTCTGGATACCAGCCCTCCTGGTCCAGGCCAGAGCTACCAGAATGACTGATGTCATCTCCTCTCGGATCCTGCGCAAAAGATGTGGCAGAAAAGGAATCGGAGGGAATGCAGAAATCAAAGAGAATTGAGTTCAGGGAACTACCAGAGCATCTATCCCAATCGCAAGTGGATCTCTTGCTCTGGATACAAACTGCTGAATCTTGCAGTTGAACCTGGATGCCAGCAGGTCTACATCCGGTGTACCCCACTGCTGGCAAATCTGCATAAACACCTGTGGGTGCAGAGACCATTCTCCTGGATGTATCTGTTGGCGGCTGAGATAGTCCGCTTTCCAGTTCTCTACCCCCAGAATGTGGATGGCAGACAGCACTGGGACATGCCTTTCTGCCCAGGATAACACATGACTGACCTCCATGTGGCATTTTCAGTTTGCACCCTTTTGCACCCTTACCGGGGGACCCTGTACCTTTTGACATCCAATAATTTAGCGCGAGGCATATTGCCCGCAGCTCTAGCACATTGATGGGCAATCCCTGTTCCTTCAGAGTCCATTTCCCCTGGAAACTTTCCATGACAGCCGGAAAGACTGGCATCTGTTGTCACTACCAGGCAAGACTTCCTCAAGCCTTCCTCGAGCCTTGGGGGTTATGATCATGCAGGAATCCAAAGCCTTCATCTTCCTGCTCCATGCAGACAGAATGTTCTGCTGCAATGCCCTGGAATGGAACTGGGCATACGGAATTGCCTCGAATGAGGAAACCATCCTTCCCAGAAGACTCATACAGAGTCAGACAGACAGGCGTCTCTTTCGGCTTACCTGCCAAACCTGATCCTTTAGGGCCTCGACTCTTCTTGGAGGCAAGAACACTCTTGCCTGGACTGTGTCCATGATAAGGCCTAAATATTCCAGACTTTGAACCGGTTTTAGGGGCGATTTCTTGGAATTTATGATCCATCCGAGATGTTCCAGGAATTGGACCGTAAAGGTCACGTTCCTTATCAAAACTTGCAGTGATTGATCCCTGATTAGGAGATCCTCTAAGTAGCCTGCAATCAAGATTCCTTGAAAGGTCCGTGGGAACGCTGGACCTCACAAATCTTTGAGGAGGGTAAGATCGGAATTCCAGCCTGTACCCCTGAGACACTGTGGATATGACCCACCTGTCCTGAATTAGCGTTCCCCACAATCCCACAAACTGCAGCAACCTTCCCCCCACCCGCAGGAGTGGGGGCGCCCGTCACATAGAAAAAACAGTATTAGCGGACTTTTGGACCCACAGCCTCTTTTGGCCCAGGCACTGCTGTTTACCTTTGGCAGCAGATCCCTGGTTCTGTCGGACATGCCTAGGGCCCGAAAAACCTGAGAAATTAGCGCATGGCACCTTTTTTCACAGGAAGGTGGGAACTCTTTCCTCCAGATATCTTTTGGATGTACTTATCAAGATCATCCCCAAACAAACATTCTCCATGAAAAGGAAAACCAGCTAGCATCCTATTACAATGGAGCTCTGCTGACCAGCTTTTTAGCCATAAAATTCTGCGCATGTGCACAGACAAAAGAGCCATGCAGGAGATCTGCTGCATGGAGTCTTTAAGGGCATCTATAGCAAAGCAAAGAGCCTGAGGCAGATCTGCTCCATCTTGAACAGAATCCTCCGGTCTATTGGGCTGTCTAGCCTGATCATTCAAGGCTTGACAGACCCCAATTGTTGCTACTGTGGGCTGAATAGCGGGATCTGCCAGGGCGAAGGATGCCTTTAACAAGGCTTCCAGCTTCTTATCCACAGGATCCTTAAAGACCTGTGTATTATCCACCGGACAAGTTAAGGTCTTGCTAAGGGAGGAAAGCTTTCCTCCATAGGATATAACAGAGAAAACCTCCTTGGAGGGACAAATATCATGTCTGGGTGCTCCCAGTCAGAATATACAACCTGCTTCAAGAGTGGGTAAAAGGAAAACATCTGTGTACCCTGCTGTGGTTTTAAAGAACCCAGTTTCAGGGACCTCCACTGGAGGTAACTTAACCACTTCAATACAGGGCGTTTGCACCCCCATCCTGCCCAAGCCAATTTTCATTTTTCAGCGCTGTCGCAATTTGAATGACAATTGCGTCATACAACACTATACCCAAATTAAATGTTTATAATTTTTTTCCCACAAGTAAAGCTTTGTTTTGGTTTTTGATCGCCTCTGCGGTTTTTATTTTTTGCGCTATAAACAAAAGAAGAGCGACAAGTTTGAAAAAAAAAACTATATTTTTTACTTTTTAGGTGGTTTAGGCGGATATGTATTCTTCTACATATTTTTGGTAAAAAAAAAAAAAAAAAAACGCAATAAGTTTATATTGATTGGTTTGCGCAAAAGTTATAGCATCTACAAAATAGGGGATAGTTTTATGGCATTTTTATTATTATTATTTTTTTACTAGTAATGGCGGCGATCTGCAATTTGTATCATGACTGCGACATTGTGGCGGACATATTGGACACTTTTGACACAATTTTGGTACCATTCACATTTATACAACGATCAGTGCTATACAAATGCATTGATTACTGTATAAATGTCACTGGCAGGGAAGGAGTTAACACTAGGGTGCGATCATGGGGTTAATTGAGTTACCTAGGGAGTGATTCTAACTGGGGACTCACAAGAGGAGGAGAACGATCAGTTTTCCTCTGTACTGGGAACACATGATTGGTCTCCTCTCACCTGACAGGACGTGGATCTGTGTTTACACACACAGATCCACCACGGTCCTGCTCTGTTAACGGCAATCGCGGGTGCCGGTAAGGACATCATGGCCGCCGGGCACGCACATCGGTTCCCGAGTAACGCGGCAGGGGCACGCACGCCCCCAGAAGACCGGAAAGTCCAGGACATCATATGAAGCCAACCCCAGGATGGGAGATCCCTCCTGCGGACATCATATGACTATGGCTGGGATGGGAAGTGGTTAAAAGCTGTATGGGTATGGACCATCTGTACAAGATAATGGATGAGAAGCATTTGCGAGTGAGAGGCTGATATAATCTCTTCAGACTCTGAATCGCTTGAGGGAGATTCCTCTGTTTGGATATCAATTGCCTGACCAGTCATTACCTCTACTACCTCGTCAACCCAATCTTCCAATATAGGAGGAATAGGGGAAGGGGACCTGTCCTGCTTCCTGCCACTTTGTGTGACAGAAGCGATCATTTCAGCAATCTTGCCCTCTAAACCAGCCAAAGCTGATGCTAGGTCCTCTTTAGTAATAAATTCTGAGGTAGAAGCATTGGTAGCAGGCACAATGCCGGATAGACGCAGTGGCTCAGATTGGCCAGTGTCATCCGGTCTTTCAGGTGAGGCTATTGCAGCAGAGTTCTGTTTAGCCTCTACAGGGGCCACTGATGGAACACATGCGCCCTTTGCTGCAGCGCTCCCCCCAGAATGCTTCATGGAAGACATGGCTGACTGAAGCAGTGGTAACTGGCTTTGCGATACAATACAGAAGCTCCTCAGTACCACAATTCCCCCTTGGAAGAATCTTATAGAGTGAACTGTTCTTCCAGCTACTGCAACATAATTAGGCTGTGTCTGTCATCACCCATAGGATTCACGTGTCACCCAGGACAGACTGCTCTGTGTCCCCTCTGCCGGCCAGCAACTAACTGTGCTTTTAGCATTTAAAAAAGCTTCCCTGGCCGTCAGGGAGGAGAACACACAGAGCAGCACACCTATGTGCAAACAAAACTTTTTTTTTCAAAAGCTTCCCCTAGCTTGTGCAGCTCTGGGAAGAGAAACACAGAGCAGCAAACCCATGCTCTCTAGAGGGCAAAGCAAGCATAGCAAGGAAAACTTTTACAATACAACTGTTGCAGGGGAATATATAATAATTGAACCCTGTTTTTTTTACAGGGCCACTTACCACTCCCGCCGCAGGACAATAGCCTAAGCCAGAGGTCCAGCCTTCACCCATCGTGGCGAGTTCTGTCACAAAGACCTTCGAGGACTGGGAGCCCTTTTAACATGAGGATCCACTCCCTTGGCCCTGTACAGCACCCTGCAGGAATGCCTTAGCGCTGTGGTGTCCAGGAGGAGGAGTCCAGCACCCGGAGGCTGCATTACAGGCAAAACCTCGTTGTTGATCCTTTAATCTTCTTTACGTGGCTCGGGTACCATTTATCTTAGTATAGTAGCTTTTTAAAATGGATCTGATCTAGAAATGCTGTCTCTTGAGTTTTAAAAACCTGTGCGGGATTACAGCATGAAAACTCACAAAGAGCTCAACAAATGACCATCCACCTTTTTTCAACACGAAAATAACTGGAGTACTTCCTGTATGTGAGGGGTTATATAGGGGATCACTTCCTGTTTTTGATTACTCTACCAGTGTCCATTGACCTATAGGTGGCGCATAACCCAGGTAGTAATTTATATGGCTGCTCCGTGTCCCGTGATGTACGAAAAAGAAATACAGTTATTCATTTTAACCAATTAAGGACCAAGCCTATTTTTTACACTTGGTGTTTACAATTTGAAATCATTTTTATTTGCTAGAAAATTACAAAGAACCCCCAAACATTATATATTTTTTTTCAGACACCCTAG
This sequence comes from Lithobates sylvaticus, assembly GCA_028564925.1. Classification (NCBI taxonomy): domain Eukaryota; kingdom Metazoa; phylum Chordata; class Amphibia; order Anura; family Ranidae; genus Lithobates; species Lithobates sylvaticus. The sequence goes on from CM053027.1 coordinate 134,919,924, forward strand.
AGAATAAAATGGCAGGTTATACTTATCTGCTCTGTGCAATGATATTACACAGAACGGTCCTTTACCTCCTCTTGGCAACAGTTTGTTGTGACAACAGGCGTGTTCCACCATGTCCTGCAGTGAGATAAAAGGATAAATAAAATATCAATATTTATTCTGAAGGTTAATAAATGGAGAAACAGTATTTTTGATAGAATATGATTTGATGATGGAAGTCAGCTTCACCTTATTCACTAAGCTAAGGGAAAATTCCCAGGGGGGGACATGCAAACTCCGTGCAGGAGCAGCACAATTCATAGCATCTGCTGTGGTTATTCTGACCATTTAAGTATCTGTAATATCATTTCCAGGAATGTCAGTGAGTCCACACTACAGTAGTTCTTAACAGCGGCAAAGTTCTTTAATTTATAGTTACAGCATTCAGAGATTAATTTAACAATTTTTAAATATCATTTTGATAAAAAAAAAAAAAAAGGAGAAAATGGTGCAGAAAATATTTACTAAGAAGATATTACATAACAGACATAAGCAACAGTAAAATTCAAAGGGTTTAAAAGTGGAAATTACTTAAAGGGTAACTCCACTTGTGTGGGAAAAAATTGCAAATAAAAAAAAATATATATATAGCATATGAAATTGCTATACAAGCCAATTTGTAACTGAAAATTATTAAAAATTATCTTTTCTTTACAATCTGCAGTGCTGTAATTTTCTGTAAAAAAAAACATTGCAATATGCAAACCTGGAGGCGTGTAATAATGGTATATGTAACACACTCAGAAATGTAATTTCCTGTCATAAATCTTATCTCTGATTAAGCCCAAGTGCCTTTACCTCGTGCGACTCCTTTAGTGTGCCTATTGGGTGCAATTGATGTAGAAATGTATCTGAAAGGGGTATATCTTATGATAACTAGGCTATTGTACTTGGCTAGAAAGCTCATAGCCCGACATTGGATGGCATCTACAGTGCCCACTGGGAAACAATGGATTGCTTATGTTAACTCCCTTCTCCTCAGGGAACAACTGGCTTACCGCCATAGGAACACTGCGTCAAAGTTTAACCTTATCTGGCAGCCTTGGTTAGATAATCCTAGCGTTGCCCCACCGCAGTTAGTGATGGATAGACTTCTACGACTCTAACCCACCAATAGTCACAAAAAAGTTTATTTTCTCTTTAGGTTGTAGGGTACCTTTGCATCCGGTAGCTGAAAAGATGTTTTCTATTGAATCACTAAATCCCGTATTGAGTGCTGGTTTTTCTAGTTGTATGTTATGTACTATTGAGTCATGAGAGAAAATGATTAGGATAAATTATGTTATATATAATGTGATTGACTATTGTTTAATCATTATGTAAGACTGATGCAATGTATCGCTTGATCTGTCCTTATTCAATATTTGGATGTATAGTCACTCTATGTAATAACAAATAAAAAAAAAGTTTTGATTTAAAAAAATAAATATCATTTCCTGCTTGTGCGATTGGTTCACTGATTTTCCCACAAGACTGCACAAAAATACAAGTCAGATTTTAGGCATCCTCTGAAACAAAAATTATATTTTTGGTTTGATACTTCCAAAGGGTTAAACATTTTCCTCATAAGAATACAGTGCATCCACTAATTAATAATGAAAAAGTCACTCCCAATCAGATTCACTCTGCAGACAACAATCAGCTTTTTCTTCACAGCATAAACAGGTAGGATTGTGCAGCAAAGTTTCTTAAAATCCCTGAACATTGATCGCCCACACGGGATTGTTTTTTTTAGACATGTGCAATTAGTTTCGTAACAAATCGAAAATCGGGTGCATAAAAAAATAACGAATTTCAACTAATACGAAAGAAATTATAGCGAATATAACGAATTAATTCTACATGATTCGGTAATTCGTTAAAGATCTAATGAAACAAAAGGTCAACTCAAAGTAAATCGTACAGTCCAATCAGCTGATTCATTTTGTGCTGGAGGTTGGATTACTGGAAAATTGCATTCCTGAGAACTGAGTGAGAAGGGAGTTGTATTGTATTTGAGCCGAGGAGAAGAGATATTGTCATTGTGTGTGTTAATAGATTCAATAAACAAACGACTTTCTAAACTACGAAACATTATCATGAATATATTTACATACATAAATATCGAATTTCAACTAATACAAAAGAAATCATAGCGGGTATAATGAATGAATTCGACATGATTCGAGATTCAGTATAACGAATATCAACACTCTACAGAAATAATGAATTATCCGAAAACGAATTAACGTAACATAACGAATATAACAGAGCAAAATTATGTATTTTATGAATTACAACGAACCAAAACTAAACAAAATTTTCAATTGTGCACAAGTCTAGTTTTTTTCCTCAACAAAAGGAGAGTTATTATAGCCAGTCCGGTCTGTGGTTCAGTACAGTGTTTGAATCATTTGTAGAGTAAGTCTAATGTAATTACCAAAGTTATTGCCCTCTTAACAAGACTTTCAATGTTTGTGGTAGTTTTGATATTAAACGAAAGCTCAGAGTTGTCAATGCAATAGGTTTTGTTGTACCAGGATTGGGAATTGCAGAGAACGCCAGTTTTGGGGAAACGAGTCGACCGGAGATAGTGTGTGACATCATTCCGCACTAGCCGGTCAGATGGTCCCATGGCCGTGCTCTGTACTATTGTGAATTTACTTTGGGATACATTTAAGCGCATTTTTTAAATTAAGGACATTTTTAAAAACTTCATTACACTATGTGGCTTCTTGTTTTTTATGTTTAATATGCCTGGCTAACAATTGTGTGAATGTGCAGTACATATAAGACCTAATTCCATCAGTGGGGACACTGCAGCCATTGCGATACCTGATGGTGAGCTCATCGGCTATCCTAGAGATATATTAAATGCTGTTAGATCCCCATAATTTGAGATCTCTACCGTCTGGTAAGAGGCCAACTTTTATATTGTTTGGAAGAGCACTTTATTTGTACTGAAGCACTGAGCACTTTTTGACACACCCGGATTAACTTAGATTTGATGACTTTTTTTTTTCTTATATGGTCAATTAATATGTATATTAATGAAATGTCATTGTGCACATAAGTATACGAGACATATTTGTATGAAATTGCGTATGGGTTTTTATCTTAAAGTGATACTAAAGTCAATTTTTTTTCAGTTAAAAATAACAAACATGTTATACTTACGTGCGCTGGTTTTGCACAGAGCAGCCCGGATCCTCCTTTTCTTGGGTCCCTCACCGGTGCTCCTGGCCCCTCCCTCCCGCCGAGTGACCCCACAGCCAGCAGCTGTGGGAGCCAATGGCGCCTCGCTGCTGTCCCAGCCAATGAGGAGGGACAGTCCCGGGCAGCCGAGACTCTCATACAACATTGCTGGATTGAGATGGGCTCAAGTAAGTATTAGGTGGGCTGATGGGGGCTGCTGCACACTGAAGGTAGAATGCATTAAGATAAAAAAAAAATTCTGCCTTTACAACCACTTTAATACTTTGCACATGTTTAAACACATATTTAAAGGGATAGCTCGCTCTATTTTTTCACATTATCTTTTGATCCAGTATTCAGGATTTGGTTGCAGCAATCCTATTTTTATAATATCTAGGGGGGGGGGCATTGTAGGGGAGGTCTGCCCCAGGGGCCACACATTGGGGGGGGGGGGGGTGTCAACAGTGACATGGCTATGGGGGTTCCTCTCAGTGAAGTCAAGAACAAAGGACAAACCAATTTGGGCTTGAGTACTCTGGTATCAATTGGGGCTCCCCACAGTGACTGGGTCGCCTGGAAAGCAGCGTGTTTTGGAGGGCTAAAGTCGCGTGCCACACACTTGGCTGCAGATCACTTGCCCAGCTACGATTGAATGTGGACTTTCCTTTTGGGCTACTGTGGATAGTTGGATGGTAATGAAGGCGGTCAGCTCGAAAAATATTGTTATAATTCAAGAGTTTTTAGATAGAGATTTGTCCATCTTTTAAATGTATATTGCCCCTTTCAAAAATGATCAGCCATTGCTGATCACGCTATCAGGAACTTAACACAAAGTTTCTGGGTAGAAAAAATCCTAACTTTCTTTACTGCTTCAAGCATTCTCTTGGAAAGTGTGTTTAATATTTTTAGCATGAATGAATATAAGAAAGGAAACACTTGGACACAAACAGGATACATACATACTGTACGTACTAATAATTTTCATGCAAAAGGTAAAGTGTTTAGCAACCAAATATGTTCTAATGGAGGGCAATTAAGGGCTACTGACATCAGATGGTGACCTCCTCCACCTGAATGTGGTTCATGCATTGCCAGCTATAGCAGTTCTGTGGTAATCTTTAGTGAGCTACAGCCTGCTGCATGGGTTCTCTCTGTATAGGTCCTTATGGAGAAGCTACCTACTTGCATTCATGGATGCTATAATTTATTGGTGTCTAAAAACAGTACCAAAAGTGTAGATTCCAACTCAACACAAACTGTTCCACAATATTCCACATTGTATCAAACTGGCTCATAACCCAGTTTCCTCTAAAGCCAGCATGCTAATTTCTTATCTCTGGTGGTCAGTGGAATTTACTATTAAATATGAACATTGAGCTCTTACTTTGCATTGACAATAGTGTGACATTTCTCATTTGCAATTACTGTACAAAAGTTGCCATTAAAAAGCCATTTCTACTATTTTATACAGTTCACTGAGAGCACCCAACAAATGTCCAAAGAGTCCAAAATTATTTTATTTTGCAAAATTGGTTAATCACAGAAAGTCACATATTTCAGGGGCCTCTTCATCAGGGCTACACAACATATACAAATATAAAAGTCATAAATATAGAAAAAAAGTCATAAATATAAAAAGAAATCTGTAAATGAAAAATCATAGATATAAAAGTCAAGGGGTATATAGCCATTTGCCTATATTATCCTAATAAAATGATAGACAATATCTCATTAAAACAGGACAATACTACATCACTTAAGGACTTAATGCACTTATGCATTAAGGTGAAAAACCTTCTGTGCTGCAAAATCCCCCCAACCATCTCCTTATACTTACCTGAGCCCGATCTGATCCAGTGATGTGCATTAGTGCAGCAGCTCCAGTCTTTGTCTCTCTCCTTATTGGGCAGATTGATAGCAGCAGGAGCCATTGGCAGCGGGACTCAGGAGCAATCCCACACAGGTGACCCCAGAGAAAGCTGCTTTTCGTGAGGGCACCTGATGAACAGGAGGAGCCAGGAGCACCGGCAGTGTACCCTAGAAGAAGAGGATCAGGGCTGCTCTGTGCAAAAGCATTGCACAGAGCAGGTAAGTATAGCCACTTTACCACTGGGCACTTAAACCCCCTTCCCAACCAGAACAATTTTCAGCTTTCGGTGGTCTCACACTTTGAATGACAATTTCTCAATCATACAACACTGTACCCATATGAAATGTTTGTCCTTTTTTCACACAAATAAAGCTTTCTTTTGGTGGTATTTAATCACTGCTGTTTTTTTTTTTTTTTTTGCGCTATAAATCAAAAAAGACTGAAAATTCTGTAAAAATAAAAATAAAAAAATTCTTTGTTTCTGTTAAAATTTATTGCAGAGTATTGCATAGTATTGCAGAGTTTTGCAGAGTTTTGCAGAGTTTTGCATAGTATTGCATAGTATTGCATAGTATTACATAGTATTGCAGAGTTTTGCATAGTATTACATAGTATTGCAGTGTATTGCATAGTATTACATAGTATTGCAGTGTATTGCATAGTATTACATAGTATTGCAGAGTATTGCATAGTATTGCAGAGTATTGCAGAGTATTGCATAGTATGGCAGAGTACTGGCAGAGTATGGGCACTGAGCAGCGCTGTGGGCTGGATCTGTAGAGCCCACAGCGCTGCAAACCATCTCTCCCTCTATCCTCTCACACTGTACCGATCGGTACAGAGAGGGGAGAGAGGATGTGACATGGCACGGGTTGGTTTACAAGTGATGCTCCATCATTAGATAGAGCGATCACGTGGTAAACGGCCGCTATCATCAGCAATTTACCGTGATCTGTGATGCGCAGGGTCCCCTGGCCCTGGCGGTCACAGATGTTCCCGGGTGTGTTCCCCAGGAGGCGCGTGGGAGAGCGATTCTGTGAGTACTTTTCATGGACGTCCATGTGCTGACCGCACTGTAGCCGTCTTTCGGCTATGGCCCGGACGGCATGTGGATAGACATGTTTGTTATTTTAATACAAAAAAAATAAAAAATTTATGAAATGTATGAAAAAAAAAACCTGACAGATTACTGCATCCACACGAGCAATGTAAATGTGGGAATCTCCCCCACTGTGGGTTATATTCGGATAGCGGCATTCTGCATGTGCTTCATGCTTCATGTTCTTTCAGCCAGGCTTTCACAATCCTTGCAGTGCCCTAAGATTTTAAATAATGTATGTTGTATAAGCAGCTATACAAATTGTTCTTTACAGCAAACATGGCCATTTTTTTCCTTTGAACGATATGTATAGATTGTCAGCTGGGATAGTGACAATAAATGGACAATATTATAGGATCTTGAAACATGTATAAACCCTTTCACAGCTACAATGTCAGCCTGTGTAGAGGGAAATGTTAGATGCATTAGTAAATTTAGATAGACTTGCCTAGCAAGTTAAAGCTGAACTCCAGCTAACACTTTTTTAGCAATTAGAGCAAAAAAATTTCTTTCTTGGTAAGCTGAAATATATATGTTTTTGCTTTAGGGTTTAGATTTAGGCTGCATTCACACTATAGCATTTGGAATTTTGGGTAAAATTTGCGGATTTGACAGCGCCGATGTGTGAATGACAAATTGCGGGACTCGCATTTGAGATGCCAATCGCGGCAGACCCGCACTGCAATTTGAGGTGCCATTTAAATAAATGGCATCTCAAATTCGAGTCCCCCGATTTGTCATTCACACATCGGCACTGTAAAAATCGCCGGCAGATTTGCGGCAAGTCTGCCCCGTGATTCAAATTGTTGTAGTGTGAATACAGCCTTAGGCTTGTTTTTGAAATAAAGGTCATGTTCAAGTAAGTTGCATACATGCAGTGCAAAATGTAAATTCATCTTTTGATCAGAAATTTCACTTAATATATGCTTATTAAAACAGTTAAGTTACGTGTTAGAGGTTCAGTCTCATTGACATGACTCACCTGGACTGAAGGTCAAATGATTAAATACAATATTTTCCTTGTGATTTTAAATTGATGAGAGTTGACAATTCTTAATGGTATTAAACAGAAATAAAAAATTAACTTTGTAATTATGTGGGTGTAAATGTAAAGCAGTTTATCTCAAGTATTTGCAATTTAACATTCAGACCCCTTGAGAATTAAACAGCAGGAGATGTCAAAGAGCTAAAATATATTACACAGTAATGCACAAAACAAACTATCAGCCTGTTATGTTTGTTTATACTGTCTATGTTTATTGTAATATTAAAACTGAACAGTCTGGTAATTTCAATCCATCCCCACCATTAGAAAATAATATAGAATTTGTATAAATTTTTTTGGCAGAATTTAGGAACTAAATCTGACCATACATTTACACCAGGCATGTCCAAAGTCCAGCCCGCGGGCCAATTGCGGCCCACGTTATGGTTTTGAACGGCCCGTCTGGTAATCTGGACATGTATATCTTTTGTGGCCCCCAACGAATGGTGGGACTTTGTATTAAAGAGGCTCCTGTATGTAATCTGTTGGTACTCGTCCCGCCCCCCTTCCTGTCCCCTCCAAGGCTGCAGATAGGCATTAATCAGGCTGCACTGATGGCAATGGGAGTGCTGCATTCATGGCAATGGTGGTGTTGCATTCATATCTAGGGGGGTGCTGAATTCATGTCTATGGGGGTGCGGCATTCATGTCTATGGGGGTGCTGCATTCATGGCAATGGTGCTGTTGCATTCATGGCAATGGTGAGTCTGCATTCATGGCAATGGGGGTGCTGCATTCATGGCAATGGGGGTGCTGCATTCATGGCAATGGGGGTGCTGCATTCATGGCAATGGGGTTGCTGCATTTATGGCAATGGGGTTGCTGCATTCATGGCAATGGAGGTGCTGCATTCATGGCAATGGGGTGCTGCATTCATGGCAATGGTGAGTCAGCATTCATGGCAATGGTGAGTCTGCATTCATGGCAATGGGGTTGCGGCATTCGTGGCAATGGGGTGCTGCATTCATGGCAATGGGTTTGCTGCATTCATGGCAATGGTGAGTCTGGAGAGTTATTTAAAATTGGAGTTTTTTTTCCTGAAACTTTCCTCTTAAAGTGAAGGTGCGTGTTATACACCAATAAATACAAGATATCCAAATAACACGCCAAGCTCATCTCTTTACCACACACAGCCACAAAGGTAGTAAAATTCTTGTTGGGTAGTGTATTAGTGCTCGGACGAACACACTTGGACCAAATTTTAATGGTTCAAAAATGCCCTCACGCATGTTCAGTTCATCAAATCTGGCCCTCTTTGAAAAAAGTTTGGACACCCCTGATTTAGACAGTTGCTGGAAGGTGTGTAATGAGGCATTCTGTATTCCTAAAGAACATGTAGAGAAAGTCAGTGTCCTGCCCAAAACCTCATTAATGGTAAATCAAAACCCAGTAGGGGGTATGCTAAAGCTCAAAACCTAAAATCTTTTTATTTGGTTTTATATATACAGTGTATATATATATATATATATATATATATATATATATATATATATATATATATATATATTGTGAAATTGGGGAATGTCTAGCTCAATGCCTTTTCAGTAAATTCACAGCGAACAGGAACTTTAGTTTAAGGACATGGTAGTCCACTTTTATTTAAAAAGGAACAAAATAAAGGAAAGTTCACACATGCACTTGGATGCCCACACAGGGGTTCTTCTCCCCAAAAAAATAACACATGAAAAAGGCCAAGCCACCTGGCTCTCTTCAGCAGTACTGCCACTTAGGCTTTACACTTCAGCCCTCTTGGCCATATAACAGGGTTCCCGTACAACTACTGTACCTCTTTTCAGCTTCCTTGCTGCTCAGGCCTACCACTTCAGGCTCTCCTCTGTCTCCTTAGATGCACACAGCGTCTATCTAGAAAGCAGCCCCTCACTGCTCTGATCCTCAGACTTGGGTCGCTGACTTTGATTAGTGCACACCTGCACACCTGGACTCTCTGGACTCTCTGGACTCTCTGGAGACCTCCTGTCTCTCTGGGTGGAGCCCAGAACCCTAATCCTGACTCTGCTATAAGCCCAGGACCCACCTGCTCAATCAACCAGCCAGACTCCTGGCTGTTCCCAAAACCCGGTCCCAGGATTGGAGATTCTGTCCCACCCATAACGCTATGGAATCTCCAGGCTCCAGGTCCCCAACTGGATTTTACAAACTTTGCAGGAAACTGATAAAACAAATTCCTCCACATTAAATACCCCTGGAGCCCCTCAACCTGCATATTTGAGAACCCTGGGCGACATTTACTAGGACAGGGAACTGTACTGTCACAATTTATATATATATATATATATATATATATATATATATATATATATAAATATACAGTATATTACACCCACAAAGCAGCAGCAATGCTCCTCCAGCTGCAGGTCATCTCATTCTGCTTGATGGGCAGCCCAGGGAGAGTAGAACACAGACAGAAGAAGGCTGGGATTTGCTGCCCCATGCAACCAAAAAGTTGAAGATTGTACATGCCCCCTGCCAGACTTGCCACTGCCACGGATGTGCTGGAACTCCACTCACCACCCCCACAGAGAACTGGGAGCCAGAGGGCAGGCTACAGATGACTGTGAGTGTGGGAAAGCCTAGGGAAGGAGGAGAAAGTGTCCCCTTATGGCAGGGAGAATGTTCTGTGCTGCACTAATGTATGTGCCTGTGTGCAGGGTTCAGAGATTCTGCTGCTGCTGAATCCAATGCTGGATGAGCGAGCCTGAGGGACACATGCTGCTTCAGAAAAGCGACTGCTGAGAGAAGACCACATAGTGCACATTCTAAGCTTATGCTCCAGTTGTTACAGAGTGTTCCATTTGTTCCAGAGTGTTTCGGCGGTTCTGTATCCTGTTCTGGTGAGAGACTGCAGCTGAGACCCTGTGAGAGACTGCTGCTGAGATCCAGTGAGAGACTACAGCTGATCCTGGTCTGGTGAGAATTAGTGGCTGTTATTGACCTGCCGTGTGAAAAGCCAGCTCAAGAGGGGAAAACCATTCAATGGCCACTGAGGGACTGCCTCAGACCCAGGGACTAATATTATAAGTGGTGAGTTGGCCACTATCTTGTGTTGTTTCAATTGAGTGCTCCACCACAGGATCAGGGACCCAAGTAGGATTGGGTTCTTGATATTGTCACACTTTTAGTGAAATAGACAGGGCTATTTGCTTGTATTCATGGCCTTTGCTCAAAGATAGGCCATCCCGAGGTCAATAGTGTGTAGCGTCATAACCCCTGGGGGCGGCTAGATTTTCTGGGCTTACTGATTACCTCCTCCGCCTTGTAGCTCGTCGTTCTTGTCTAGGGGTTCCCAGGGTTGATACCCAGTAATTGCAGAGACTGACACTTGAATTCCCTTTTTATTTGCTTGTAACGTTAAACAGAAACACAGTCTCTCAGTTGGGAATAGAGGGTAAGGGTATGAAGTTTAGCTCAGGTACTTTAGAACTGCTGACACTCAATACATGTCTCTAGATCAGGGGTCTTCAAACTATGGCCCTCCATTTGTTCAGGAACTACAATTCCCATCATGCCTAGTCATGTCTGAGAATGTTAGACTTTTACAATGCCTCATGGGATGTGTAGTTCCGCAACAGCTGGAGGGCCGTAGTTTGAGGATCCCTGCTCTAGATGACCCAAGGAGTAGCCACTCGCAACTGGATAGCTCAACTGTTGGATAAATCCTTGTTTGTAGATCTAGCAGCCAACAAGTGATTTTTAGGTTAGCAAAGTCTCTGCCACAGACTTGGTTGTGAAACTTTAGATGAAAGTACAATAGTCTCTCACAGGAACTTGGTTGCAACTGTAGGATAGGTTAGGAACTTTTCTTACAGTACCAGTATCTCGCAGCCGGTCCGGAGATACCGTAAGAAATGTGGATTCAATTAGTGTCCTTACAGCTCAGCTTCCAGGCTCTTACTGAGCAGCCAGCCTCGTGCATGGCCCTCCTCTGAAGAGTCTTCCCCTGGTCACATGTAGAGTTGCTGGGCCTCCAATCCTGAGATGGCACCGGAACACTTTAGAATCCTCCTTCAGTTACTGTGCCTCGACCTAGCCAGTTCCGAGGCTCGGAAACGGATGGATCCACACCCCAGGCCATGAGGGCCCCTGGGGCTGGTCAGGACGACCAGGACCATGGAGTCAGCAGGCCCTCCTGGGCCAGGACTGGACCCAGGCCGGATCCCCGGAACGTAACCCAGAACCACGTGACTTCAGCACCTTAAGTACCCTCTCCCGGAATACACAGCGGGACAAAGGCGCCCACTGATTGGCTCCGGGGGGAGATTGGTACCCAATGCGTCCAACCAGACTGCGTTTTAAGCCTGTCACAGGTGCTCACCCACCTATGACCAGGCAGAACTTCAATACAGCCCAGCCAAACTGATGCCAAAGCATAACCTAGAATAATTAACCCCAAAACTCAACTATAGTTTTGGGCAAAGACAAAATTATATTCATAACGCGTACTTTGAAAAAGTACCGGCGCTACAAGTGCTTTCACATATAATTGTGCTGTTATCTTTAAAGTACTCTGTTGTTGCATTGTATATGCTAACTCTTTCACTCAGGTCCAGGTAATGGCAGGCCATTACTGGTGCAGAGCACAGGGACCCCTACAAGTGACTCTTTTGGGGATGAGCTCTGCATGTATTTTATATATATAAATAAATGGGCTCATAATCTTTACACATGCATGGATTGTGATTTAGGCTGTTCTGTCAGTTACCTTTCCACTTACAATCCCACTTAACTAGTACAAGAACTTTACTGCCATGAGCAGAGTTTGCCAGCAAGGGGGTTCGCGTTGATGCTTCAAGCACAGCTGTATAAGGACTGGTGCAGAATGAAGAAGTGTCTCCTCATGCACTATTTACACTTGATCATGCGACCTCACAGAACTCAGGAGATGCAGAACAGCAGAGGGAACAAACAGGACAGCATGTCCTGCGAGATGAGAGGAGCTAGGGGAGCAATCACAGCTGTGACTGTTGCAATGGTGTTTCTAATAACTGATCAGAATATGATAGTTTTGGCATTTTAATAATATCATGATATAAGTTAAAATTACCCTTTAATCTTAGCATTTCCTTAGTTTACTATCAGAATGCCTATTACTGCTCTTGAGGTTAATGTACAGCTTTTATGATGATTCATTTGGAGCAGATATACATTTGTTAGACTTATATCTCTAACTGAAGGCTGTGTTTAATAAAAGGATAAAATTGCAGCCACTTCCTAACAGATCTTAGTTAAAAATTTATTTGCATGGTTTCTTTATAGTACCTGGCATACACGTAGGTTCACTGCCAAGTCGTGAACAAACTAAATGCAAAAGTCAATAAAATACAATAAAGTAGTTAATAAAAAAGTCACACTTAAAGAGGAACTGCAGCCTGCTCACAAACATCTTTGCCATTGTGAAGCTTCCCTTGCATATTATTTTTGTAGCACTGTGATTGTAATGTGTAATGTTATATAGCAAGACAATGCTATTAGGTTGGTATTTGGCTCCCTCTAGTGGTATACACTGTGAAGGAGACTTGCTTATTTTTCACATAAGAGCATGGAAAAAGGCCTATACCGGAAGTGACTTAATTATTCTGTGAAGGGACTCAATTACCCACAGTGCCTCATTACCTACCCATGAACCCTGGGTGACTGAACTGCATGCTGGGCAGGGTATAAAAAGGAAGGGCGCGGCCTAGTGAGCTCTCTTCTCCTGGGGACGTGTGGCCTGCCTGCAGGGACCTGTGTGGAATTGTCCTGAAGAGTGCGGCCTGTTCGGCGTGGAACAAAGTGAACACCGCAAAGGGAAGCTGGACGCAGACCGTTGGCGGAGAGTGTGTCCGGGCCGTAGGTACCAGAACACCCGACAGAGCCAACCGAGGGTTCCTGGTCATCTTGCGGAGTGTGCAGCGTGGCGGTGCTGGCTGGCAGCAGGACTGAGATCACCGGAGCGGAGGTATCCAATTATACAGGCCTGGTGTGCTGATGCCCAGAAGTTACATAAAGCACTATACACGTCATAGACTAGTTTTACAGTGTTGCTGAGACCTGAAGTTCCACAGGGCGGTCTCAGTGGAATAGACTGAATTTAACCGGGCCTGAAAGCCTATACTTCACTTGACTGATGCATCGGGTATACTTTAACAGGAGGAAGTTATTAGTGTGTCATACAACTAGAGTTGCTGTTATCCATTCCTTCTAAATTACTTTATTACCTGCTAAACCTTTGGAATACAAATACTGCAGTATAATAGCTAGCTGAAGAAAGAAGATCAGAGACTATACCACTCACTGGGAGGCCTGGTGTTACAATCACATACAAAGGACTGCATTACACCGCAAGGGGGAGCTCTTGAACAATTATACTGTATTGTATAATAGTAGTGCATAGTGTGTTGCAGGGTTTAAGTGTTTACGCGGCTGTACTGGAAGTGGGAAGGTGCCCAGCGTCAAGGTATTACCACCCTGAGAATTAGTCCCATACATCAGTTGTTTAGTGTGTGCTTATATTAACCTTTGATAATATCTGTACTGTACTTATTTGTTGTACAACTAAATCAAAGAGGTGTTCCTCTAAGTAACTACATCTTTTCCAGTAAACTTATTACATTATTTAACAACAATGGAGTGTGACCTTTTTACTGGCAGCATGGAACCTGAGGTGTCAGAGGGAAGGGTAGTCCTGAGTGCCCGGAATAGCCAGTGGGAAATAGAACAACTCAGCAGCCCACATGGGGGTACCGCTACATTTTATCTATACTGTGATTCTGTAGTTGACAAATATGCTGCAGAAATCTCCCTCCACTAAGTCTGGCTGCAACCATTTTACCTGTGGACCGCTGAAGCTGCTGCCTGTTCACTTCCTGGAATTACACAGACACACAGAGGCACACATCCAGCTCTGCAGCCCTGCAGCTCTCATTGGCCCTCTTATGACTCATCCCCCCTCCCTTCCTGGCAAACTCTCATGAGAGTGAGAGAGAGATCTGTGCATGATGTCATAAGCTTAGGCTTATTACCAGACAAGAAAGAGGAAGTGGGCTGTATAAGGTATTTACTGGCAGAAAAAAATGTTTTACTATCCAAAGTGAAAACAACAAGGGCAGAAGAGGTTGGGAGGGGTCTAGGAGGAGCTAGCTGGAGTATTCTGAGGACCCTGACCAATCCCCAACAGATGTAGAACAAAAAGTGTCCCCCAGGTAATATGGGACTTTATGGGCAAACTATGATAGACGTTTGTATTAAAACATGAAAAAAGTTTTATTAAAGTATTAAAAACATAATGGTGCAAACATCGCCATGGAAATACATAATACATATTACATAATGCAGGTTGTAATACCAAGCTCATGGAAAGCTAATGAAAGACATGAGGGTTGCTTCTCATACAGCCAGATGCAATTCGGGAGTCACGGAATATATTCCTTCTTCAAGGATGGGTACATTTGTCAAGCCTCCATTTTTTGCTTTCTGGGGTGGCTGCAACCTTTTCTGGGATCCTTATGTGGGACATCTCGGGACTCAGGTGTTCCCCATTAATGGAGTGGGGTCTTGCCTATGTCCCTCCCGACATCATGGACATCATTGAGAACTCCTGGAGAGAGTGTGAGGATGACCTAGTGTGGGAGTATATGCATATCCCTAGGCCTCTGCGGGTGCCGTATTGTGACGAGACTTGGGCCCGGTTTCAGGACATTCAGAAAGGAATGGAGGCTGGGTAGAGCAATTCACAAAGAGAGAGTGGTAGTCGTGAAAGCAGGACAGCCTGCTAGGAGCCTCTCTGTCTCTATCCGAAAAGCTGATGGGAGTAGGAGAAGACTGCCTGGTCCCAATCTCTACACCTGAAGGACTGCTGGAGTGTTCAGTTTACAAGTGGAGATGGTCGCATGGACATCTGGGAGATTGCTGCCTGTGTTGCTTTTCTGTTTCTGCAGACTAGGTTGGCCTGTCACCCTGACCCATGCCAGTTGGACTGTTCCTTCTGATGAACTCGGATGAACCCTAGATCTGGACACTTACCTTTTTTTTCCAAGAACCTGATGACCAAGCAGGGGCTCCTCTTAACAGGGACTCTAAAGCAAAATGTCATGCTGTTTTTGCCAGCAGGTTCTATAACCCCCTGCTGCCAGAATGAAAACAAAAAACAAATGCTTGTATTTACGTGTTTATTTTCTATCAGTGGGATCAGAACCCCCTGTTGACAGAAAATGTGTACAGGCAGTCAGTTGTTAGTGGTAGGATTTTGCATCCTGTGTCCTCTCTGTTTTGCAGGTGTCGTTGTAAGCGGATGCTCACCCTGCCATCGTTGGACAACATTTTCCAGGGGGCAGAGGGCTTCCCTTGATACTGTGTACATTAGCTACAGGGACCTGTAGCCATGATGTATATAGTGTGGTGTGTACAGTACATATATGGCTTCTCAAACAATGTATATTTTTCTACTGCTATTTATTGTACCAATGCCCCATCCCAGTTTATTCCCTTTCCCGCTTCCAAACCTGTATTTCTATGAGATGCCCTTGCTCCTGGGCCCAGGAGCACTTTTTTGTAAAAACCCAGTCATGGGGATGAATGTTGGGGGGGGGGGTGAGTTTAGCACCCCCTAGCATGACTGGAGTGCTAATGTTAGGATTTTTGTTAGGGTAGGTAAATTCAGGCAGCCAAGCCTGTGTGTTTTTCTGGTTCAGGGTTTTGAGTGACTCAGAGATGCTTTGATCCCTGCATCGCTGAACCCTGGGACAGGTAAGTGTCTGATTATTAAAAGTCAGCAGCTGCAGGAGCTGCTGACTTTTAATTTTTTTTTTTTTAATGGGAACCCCTCTTTAAATAGCAAACAGGGGCTGGCAGTAGGCTGGACTAATGAGGCAGGTAAATGGTAATCGGGTGAGTAACTGTGGTAGAAATGAGTGACTGGTAATTAACCGACAGCTGAGCAGCTTCTGAGCACCGAAAGAAAAGAGCTTCTCGTTAAGTAGCAAGAGCCCAGCCCTGACAAGTTCACAATAAAACCTTCCTTGGCTTTCCTTACCGAATTGCAGCCTAATAAATTTGCTTGCATTGACTGCACAATATTTTTGACTATTGTTTGTGAAATAATACACTCTCACTTTTGAAACGTTATAAAACCTGACTTCTCCCTCCCTTTGAAATTGAGGCCTAATCAAGCTGGTTTCATACAATACATACATACAATATTTCATATTTTCTATAAAAACATTTTTTTCAGATCAGTAATGAATACATACTATTTATTTGATGGCTTCAGTAGAAAAAATATCTTCATTGATCTGATGTACAGCTCTGTTGCATATGTTTATTATTATTTCCTGTTCTCTTGAGTAAGACTTCCAACTCTTATGAAATGCCAGTGTCCACCCTCTCCATTATGCTACCAATAACCTCCTTTCATATTGTCAAAGGAGCCTAGGGATGCAGCTGGGGCCATATTTAAAAGTTGTTTTACATAAGAGCAGTGATGTAAGTAACTGAGTTAAAATAAACTAGTTACCTAACGCAGTTACTTTAGAGGGTAACGAGTAATCTAACTGATTACTTTTCCCCTCATGGTAACTCAGTTCCCATTACTTTGGCTTAGTTACCCCAATTACATCTACCGCCACTAGATGGCAGTAGTGTAATTCCGGTGTCCTGCCGAAAAAGTTCCCCCGCCGGATAAGGACCCCCTGTACTGCGCAGGCGCAGGGCTTGCGCAGTACGAAGCACTACGGAGCTTCCAAAAATTGCAGAACCTAAACAGCTCTGAGTGAACTCTACACCGCGCAGGTGCAGTTAACATGTAATTGTATGAGGCGATGCCGCACGCTCCTGATGCTCATGCTACTCTGCAAGTGGCGTCTATCGTGTAATTAAGGGGCGGGTCTAGTATTACTGTAACCAAGGGGCACATTTATTATTTTTGTTATATATCGAGCGCTGCCCATTAATTTAACATTCGCCCTCTTCTGTAGCCATCCGCCCCTTACACGATATAATAATAATAGACCCGCCACTTGCTTACACGCTATAACAGATCTGCCCCTTGGTTAGAGTAATAATAGAGCAGCCCCTTGGTTACACGATATATAACAAATAATAATAAATGCGCCCCTTGGTTACAGTAATACTAGACTTTTTTTTTTTAATATTCTATACGTGTAACTAAGGGGCGGCCCTTAGTTACACGTATAGAATATTTAAAAAAAAAGTCAGTTACTTTGCTGCGTAAATAATTACTTTTCCAATGTAGTAACTGAGTTACTAACGCAATTACTTTTTGGGAGAAGTAATTTGTAACTTAACTAATTACTTTTTTAAAGTAAGATGACCAACACTGCATAAGAGGGCCATGCACAGATAATTCCAAGAGAACCATTAACAACCTTGTCACCATAAATTCATCTATGAGGCTGGTGTCTGAGCTGGTGAAGTTATCTTGCAAGGAGCCTAATGTTTACATTTTTTTTTCATATTCTGTTATATTTTTTGTGACATTTAAACGATGATAGTGGGACCAAAGAGACTTTGTGGAAGGGTGGCCAGCCTTTTTTCAAAAGGTTTCTCCTTTCAGCTATGCCTACAGTGCCTATAAAGCAGTTCAAGCCACCTTCAGGATGGGCCCGGTGCTCGTTGCGAACCCACGTTCGCATCGAGCACCGGGCGTTCGCTCGCTCGGCGAGCCCAGAACTATTTTGGCCGCTCGCATCACGTTCGTGTGATGCGAGCGGCCCCGCAATGCATTGCGGCCGGCGCGGCCGGCGCAGTGCATTGCTGGCTGATGATTGGCCAAGCATGCACTGTGACCCCGCATGCTTGGCCAATCACAGCCCCGGAAACTCGAAGAGCCATAATTGGCTACAGGCAGGACGCCTGTAGCCAATTACAGCTCAGGGGCTGTAGTACACGCCCCCCCCCCCTATAAAAGGCCGCCACGCCGTCTGCGCCGGTCACATGCTGTTCCGGCGCAGATTGAGCAGGCTGATTCTGTGACACTCTGCTGGATTTAGTTAGGTAGAGAGATTCACTTACAGAGATTGAGTTAGATAGATTCAGTTACAAAGATTGATTGAGAAAGAGGGGCTTGTAGTGTGTTCGTGGCAGGCAGGCAGAGCTCCTATATTTTGTTACCAGAAGCACCTATAGGACTTGTAGTGTGTTCGTGGCAGGCAGGCAGAGCTCCTATATTTTGTTACCAGAAGCACCTATAGGACTTGTAGTGTGTTCGTGGCAGGCAGGCAGAGCTCCTATATTTTGTTACCAGAAGCACCTATAGGACTTGTAGTGTGTTCGTGGCAGGCAGGCAGAGCTCCTATATTTTGTTACCAGAAGCACCTATAGGACTTGTAGTGTGTTCGTGGCAGGCAGGCAGAGCTCCTATATTTTGTTACCAGAAGCACCTATAGGACTTGTAGTGTGTTCGTGGCAGGCAGGCAGAGCTCCTATATTTTGTTACCAGAAGCACCTATAGGACTTGTAGTGTGTTCGTGGCAGGCAGGCAGAGCTCCTATATTTTGTTCCCAGAAGCACCTATAGGACTTGAAGTGTGTTAGTCCCATCACACACACAGAGCTATATTTTCTTCCCAGAAGCACCTATAGGACTTGAAGTGTGTTAGTCCCATCACACACACAGAGCTATATTTTGTTCCCAGAAGCACCTATAGGACTTGAAGTGTGTTAGTCCCATCACACACACAGAGCTATATTTTCTTCCCAGAAGCACCTATAGGACTTGAAGTGTGTTAGTCCCATCACACACACAGAGCTATATTTTCTTCCCAGAAGCACCTATAGGACTTGAAGTGTGTTAGTCCCATCACACACACAGAGCTATATTTTGTTCCCAGAAGCACCTACAGGACTTGAAGTGTGTTAGTCCCATCACACACACAGAGCTATATTTTCTTCCCAGAAGCACCTATAGGACTTGAAGTGTGTTAGTCCCATCACACACACAGAGCTATATTTTCTTCCCAGAAGCACCTATAGGACTTGAAGTGTGTTAGTCCCATCACACACACAGAGCTATATTTTGTTCCCAGAAGCACCTATAGGACTTGAAGTGTGTTAGTCCCATCACACACACAGAGCTATATTTTCTTCCCAGAAGCACCTATAGGACTTGAAGTGTGTTAGTCCCATCACACACACAGAGCTATATTTTGTTCCCAGAAGCACCTATAGGACTTGAAGTGTGTTAGTCCCATCACACAGAGCTTTATTTCCTTCCCAGAAGCACCAATAGGACTTGAAGTGTGTTAGTCCCATCACACACACAGAGCTATATTTTGTTCCCAGAAGCACCTATAGGACTTGAAGTGTGTTAGTCCCATCACACACACAGAGCTATATTTTGTTCCCAGAGCACCTATAGGACTTGAAGTGTGTTAGTCCCATTACACACACAGAGCTATATTTTCTTCCCAGAAGCACCTATAGGACTTGAAGTGTGTTAGTCCCATCACACACACAGAGCTATATTTTGTTCCCAGAAGCACCTATAGGACTTGAAGTGTGTTAGTCCCATCACACACACAGAGCTATATTTTGTTCCCAGAAGCACCTATAGGACTTGAAGTGTGTTAGTCCCATCACACACACAGAGCTATATTTTGTTCCCAGAAGCACCTATAGGACTTGAAGTGTGTTAGTCCCATCACACACACAGAGCTATATTTTGTTCCCAGAAGCACCTATAGGACTTGAAGTGTGTTAGTCCCATCACACACACAGAGCTATATTTTCTTCCCAGAAGCACCTATAGGACTTGAAGTGTGTTAGTCCCATCACACACACAGAGCTTTATTTTGTTCCCAGAAGCACCTATAGGACTTGAAGTGTGTTAGTCCCATCACACACACAGAGCTATATTTTGTTCCCAGAAGCACCTATAGGACTTGAAGTGTGTTAGTCCCATCACACACACAGAGCTATATTTTTGTTCCCAGAAGCACCTATAGGACTTGAAGTGTGTTACTCCCATCACACACACAGAGCTATATTTTCTTCCCAGAAGCACCTATAGGACTTGAAGTGTGTTAGTCCCATCACACACACAGAGCTATATTTTGTTCCCAGAAGCACCTATAGGACTTGAAGTGTGTTAGTCCCATCACACACACAGAGCTATATTTTGTTCCCAGAAGCACCTATAGGACTTGAAGTGTGTTAGTCCCATCACACACACAGAGCTATATTTTGTTCCCAGAAGCACCTATAGGACTTGAAGTGTGTTAGTCCCATCACACACACAGAGCTATATTTTCTTCCCAGAAGCACCTATAGGACTTGAAGTGTGTTAGTCCCATCACACACACAGAGCTATATTTTGTTCCCAGAAGCACCTATAGGACTTGAAGTGTGTTAGTCCCATCACACACACAGAGCTATATTTTGTTCCCAGAAGCACCTATAGGACTTGAAGTGTGTTAGTCCCATCACACACACAGAGCTATATTTTCTTCCCAGAAGCACCTATAGGACTTGAAGTGTGTTAGTCCCATCACACACACAGAGCTATATTTTGTTCCCAGAAGCACCTATAGGACTTGAAGTGTGTTAGTCCCATCACACACACAGAGCTATATTTTTCTTCCCAGAAGCACCTATAGGACTTGAAGTGTGTTAGTCCCATCACACACACAGAGCTTTATTTTGTTCCCAGAAGCACCTATAGGACTTGAAGTGTGTTAGTCCCATCACACACACAGAGCTATATTTTGTTCCCAGAAGCACCTATAGGACTTGAAGTGTGTTAGTCCCATCACACACACAGAGCTATATTTTGTTCCCAGAAGCACCTATAGGACTTGAAGTGTGTTAGTCCCATCACACACACAGAGCTATATTTTCTTCCCAGAAGCACCTATAGGACTTGAAGTGTGTTAGTCCCATCACACACACAGAGCTATATTTTGTTCCCAGAAGCACCTATATGACTTGAAGTGTGTTAGTCCCATCACACACACAGAGCTATATTTTGTTCCCAG
Organism: Lithobates sylvaticus; assembly: GCA_028564925.1. Lineage (NCBI taxonomy): Eukaryota > Metazoa > Chordata > Amphibia > Anura > Ranidae > Lithobates > Lithobates sylvaticus. The sequence goes on from CM053027.1 coordinate 134,941,132, forward strand.
AAGCACCTATAGGACTTGAAGTGTGTTAGTCCCATCACACACACAGAGCTATATTTTGTTCCCAGAAGCACCTATAGGACTTGAAGTGTGTTAGTCCCATCACACACACAGAGCTATATTTTCTTCCCAGAAGCACCTATAGGACTTGAAGTGTGTTAGTCCCATCACACACACAGAGCTATATTTTGTTCCCAGAAGCACCTATAGGACTTGAAGTGTGTTAGTCCCATCACACACACAGAGCTATATTTTGTTCCCAGAAGCACCTATAGGACTTGAAGTGTGTTAGTCCCATCACACACACAGAGCTATATTTTCTTCCCAGAAGCACCTATAGGACTTGAAGTGTGTTAGTCCCATCACACACACAGAGCTATATTTTCTTCCCAGAAGCACCTATAGGACTTGAAGTGTGTTAGTCCCATCACACACACAGAGCTATATTTTCTTCCCAGAAGCACCTATAGGACTTGAAGTGTGTTAGTCCCATCACACAGACCTTTATTTCTTCCCAGAAGCACCTATAGGACTTGAAGTGTGTTAGTCCCATCACACACACAGAGCTATATTTTTTCCCAGAAGCACCTATAGGACTTGAAGTGTGTTAGTCCCATCACACACACAGAGCTATATTTTGTTCCCAGAGCACCTATAGGACTTGAAGTGTGTTAGTCCCATCACACACACAGAGCTATATTTTCCTCCCAGAAGCACCTATAGGACTTGAAGTGTGTTAGTCCCATCACACACACAGAGCTATATTTTGTTCCCAGAAGCACCTATAGGACTTGAAGTGTGTTAGTCCCATCACACACACAGAGCTATATTTTCTTTCCCAGAAGCACCTATAGGACTTGAAGTGTGTTAGTCCCATCACACAGAGAGCTATATTTTGTTCCCAGAAAGCACCTATAGGACTTGAAGTGTGTTAGTCCCATCACACACACAGAGCTCCTCTATTTTCTTCCCAGAAGCACCCATAGGACTTGAAGTGTGTTAGTCCCATCACACACACAGAGCTATATTTTGTTCCCAGAAGCACCTATAGGACTTGAAGTGTGTTAGTCCCATCACACACACAGAGCTATATTTTCTTCCCAGAAGCACCCATAGGACTTGAAGTGTGTTAGTCCATCACACAGAGCTCCTATTTTCTTTGCAGAAGCACCCATAGGACTTCTAGTGTGTTAGTGGCATCACACAGAGCTCCTATATTTTCTTCCCAGAAGCACCCATAGGACTTCTAGTGTGTTAGTGGCATCACACAGAGCTCCTCTATTTTCTTTGCAGAAGCACCCATAGGACTTCTAGTGTGTTCGTGGCATCACACAGAGCTCCTATATATCTTTTCTTTGCAGAAGCACCCACAGGACTTCTAGTGTGTTAGTGGCATCACACAGAGTCCTCTATTTTCTTTGCAGAAGCACCCACAGTACTTCTAGTGTGTTAGTGGCATCACACAGAGCTCCTCTATTTTCTTTGCAGAAGCACCCAAAGGACTTCTAGTGTGTTAGTGGCATCACACAGAGCTCCTCTATATTCTTCTCAGCAGCACCCACAGGACTTCTAGTGTGTTAGTGGCATCACACAGAGCTCCTCTATTTTCTTTGCAGAAGCACCCACAGGACTTCTAGTGTGTTAGTGGCATCACACAGAGCTCCTCTATTTTCTTTGCATAAGCACCCACAGGACTTCTAGTGTGTTAGTGGCATCACACAGAGCTCCTCTATTTTCTTTGCATAAGCACCCACAGGACTTCTAGTGTGTTAGTGGCATCACACAGAGCTCCTCTATTTTCTTTGCAGAAGCACCCATAGGACTTCTAGTGTGTTAGTGGCATCACACAGAGCTCCTATATATTTCTTCTCAGCAGCACCCACAGGACTTCTAGTGTGTTAGTGGCATCACACAGAGCTCCTCTATTTTCTTTGCAGAAGCACCCACAGGACTTCTAGTGTGTTAGTGGCATCACACAGAGCTCCTCTATTTTCTTTGCAGAAGCACCCATAGGACTTCTAGTGTGTTAGTGGCATCACACAGAGCTCCTATATATTTCTTCTCAGCAGCACCCACAGGACTTCTAGTGTGTTAGTGGCATCACACAGAGCTCCTCTATTTTCTTTGCATAAGCACCCACAGGACTTCTAGTGTGTTAGTGGCATCACACAGAGCTCCTCTATTTTCTTTGCAGAAGCACCCATAGGACTTCTAGTGTGTTAGTGGCATCACACAGAGCTCCTATATATTCTTCTCAGCAGCACCCACAGGACTTCTAGTGTGTTAGTGGCATCACACAGAGCTCCTCTATTTTCTTTGCAGAAGCACCCATAGGACTTCTAGTGTGTTAGTGGCATCACACAGAGCTCCTATATATTCTTCTCAGCAGCACCCACAGGACTACCGACTACAATGGCTGGAAGACCGCCAAGGGGAGGCAGAGCGTGCAGAGCCAAGAACACAGGGCAGGCAGGCTCTGTTTCTAGTGGACGTGGCCGTGGACGTGGACGTGGTCGTGCATCGTCATCAGCACGTGGCCATGGGACACGCGCGTCTTTGTTTTCGGCAGCTGGACATGTGGAGCCGCATCATGCTGAAGGCTTGGTAGAATGGATGACCAAGCCCTCCTCATCCTCCTCATCCTCTCTCACCCAGGCTCAGGGTACTGACAGAGCATCATCAGCCACCCCTTCCCTAGACCCACCATGTCCTCCTGAGGAGTCCCCCGAACTCTTTGAGCACAGTGTTGGGTACATGCTCCAGGAGGATGCCCAACGATTCGAAGGCTCGGATGACGATACCCAGCTTGAGGAATCTGGCAGTACTGTTCCACCAGCTGCAGCTTACTGCCAGGTTTGCTCTAGTGGTGAAGAGGGAGGGGATGATGAGGTCACTGACTCCACGTGGGTGCCTCAAGGGAGAGAGGATGAGGAGGAGGACGAGGAGGAGGAGGATGCGGCGTCACATGTCCAACGAGGCAGGATGCCCCCTGGAGGCCAGGTAGAGGCCAGCACAGCAACTGTACAACACCGCAGAGCTCCGCCTGTGCAGGGCGCTGCCTCTGCACGTTATCAGAAAAGTTCTTTGGTGTGGGCCTTTTTTGAGACGAGTGCAGCAGATCGCACCACTGCTATTTGCAATATTTGTCTCAAGCGTATCTCGCGTGGCCAAAACATCAGCCGCTTGGGCACGACAAGCATGACCAGACATATGGCGACCTGCCATGCAGCACGTTGGCAGGCACACATAAAAGACCCACACCAAAGAACTAAGCGGACCTCTCCTTGCTCCTCCTCAGCTGGGATCTCCATCCCCACTACACCTTCAGTCCTCTCTGAAAGCTGCTCTGAGAGGACTGAAGGTGTAGAATTAGGTGTGTCACAACCAAGTACTTGCAGTACACCGACGTCCGATTGCAGCAGGCAAATTTCCCTGCCCCAGCTGCTGGACCGTAGAAAGAAGTACACTCCCAGCCATCCACATGCCCAGCGGTTGAATGCTAGCCTTGCTAAATTGCTAGCACTTCAACTGCTGCCTTTTCAGTTGGTAGACTCGGCCCCCTTCCGTGAGTTTGTTCAATGTGCGGTTCCTCAGTGGCAGGTTCCCAAACGCCACTTTTTCTCGCGGAAGGCGATTCCGTCTCTCTACCGGCATGTGGAGGGCAATGTCCATGCCTCGCTGGACAGGGCGGTCAGCGGTAAGGTGCATATTACCGCTGACTCATGGTCCAGCAGGCATGGACAGGGACGGTACCTTTCTTTCACGGCCCATTGGGTCACTCTATTGGCAGCTGGGAGGGATGCAGGACAAGGTGCAGTAGTGTTGGAGGTTGTTCCGCCACCACGCCTCCAAAACGCGACTACTGCTACTGGTTGTGACACACCTCTCTCCTCCACCCCCTCCTCTTCTTCTTCCTCCAGTGCTCTGTCCTTGGAACCAGCGGTGCTCCGTAGGCGTACAAGGGGCTACGCAAGTACGCAGGCAAAAAGATGCCATGCCGTGCTTGCGCTGGTGTGTTTGGGGGACAGGAGCCACACTGGGCCAGAGGTTCTGGCAGCTCTGCAGGGGCAGGCCGAGAGGTGGTTGACGCCACCTCAGCTTAAGCCAGGAATGGTCGTTTCTGACAATGGCACCAACCTCCTCTCCGCCCTGCGACAGGGGCAGCTCACCCATGTGCCCTGCATGGCTCACGTCCTCAACCTGGTGGTGCAGCGGTTCTTGGGCAGGTTCCCAGGCTTACAGGATGTCCTGAGGCAGGCCAGGAAAGTCTGTGTGCATTTCCGCCGATCTTATAATGCCAGTGCTCGGCTGACTGAGCTGCAAAAGGAGCTGAACCTGCCCAAGAACCGCCTAATATGTGACATGCCCACCAGGTGGAACTCAACGTTGGCCATGCTGCAGCGACTGCACACGCAGCAGAGGGCCATCAATGAGTACCTTTGCGACTACGGCACCAGGACAGGGTCAGGGGAGCTTGGTTTTTTTTCCCCACGTCAGTGGAGCATGATCAGGGATGCATGCACTGTCCTCTCACCATTTGAGGAGGCCACGAGGATGGTGAGCAGTGACAGTGCATGCATCAGTGACACTGTCCCTCTTGTCCACCTGTTGGAGCATACGCTGCGTGGGATAATGGACAGGGCACTTGAGGCAGAACAGAGGCAGGAAGAGGAGGACTTCCTTGCCTCTCAAGGCCCCCTTTATCCGGACAGTGTTCCTTCTGTCCCACCCATCACACAGGAAGAGGATGAGGAGGAGGAGGGGAGGAGGAGGAGGATTGTGTGAGCATGGAGGTGGAGCCTGGCACTCAGCATCAGCAGTCTTTTAGGGATGATGTACAGTCCCAACAAACCAGTGGACTTGTACGTGGCTGGGAGGAGGTGGCTGGCGATCATGTCATCCTCAGTGACCCAGAAGACTCCGGACCGAATGCCTCAGCTAACCTACGCTGCATGGCCTCCCTGATCCTGCAAAGCCTGCGGAAGGATCCTCGTGTTCTTCGGATCAAGGAGAGGGACCATTACTGGCTGGCCACTCTCCTTGATCCGCGGTACAAGGGTAAGGTTGCGGACCTTATCTTGCCGTCGCAGAGGGAGCAGAGGATGAGACATCTCAGGGAGGCCTTGCAGAAAGGTCTGTGCAACGCGTTCCCAGAAACTGGGAGGCTACAAACTCCTGGTCCTGGGCGACGAGTTGCTGAGGCTTCGGTCAGTGGCAGAAGGAGCGGTGGGGAAGGTGGACGTCTGACCGATGCGTTCAGACAATTTTTTAGTCCGCAGCCCCAAGGTATGATCGGTTCCAGCAACCATCGCCAGCGTCTGATATACATGGTGCAGGAATACCTTGGGGCAAGGTCAGACTTGGACACCTTTCCCACCGAAAATCCTCTGGCTTACTGGGTCCTGAGGATGGATCACTGGCCAGAGCTTGCACAGTATGCAATTGAGCTACTGGCCTGTCCTGCCTCCAGCGTTCTTTCCGAACGCACATTCAGTGCTGCTGGAGGATTTGTGACTGATCATAGGGTGCGCCTGTCCACCGCCTCGGTTGATCGACTGACATTCATCAAAATGAATCAGTCTTGGATCACCACCAGCTACCAGGCACCTGAGGCGGATATAACCGAATAATTTTTAATGTCACATCCCTTCAAGACTGCCTATGCTGATGCTGAGTGACTGTCCTCTTATGTTCACTGACTATCCTCTTCCTCCTCCTCAATGATCCATGCCACCACACCAGTGCCTAAGGCACAATTTTTCAGCCCCTGTTTAACAGGGGCGTGTACTTCCAATTTTTTTAAAAAATGCTTCGCAACACGTGTGACTGCTGTGCTCCAAGTACAGTATCTGTGAGGGCCGGGTTGCAGTGTTGTGGCACCAGCACCAGTGCCTAAGGCACAATTTTTCAGCCCCTGTTTAACAGGGGCGGTACTTACAATTTTTTAAAAAAATGCTTCGCAACACGTGGGCCTGCAGTGTTGTGGCACCAGCACCAGTGCCTAAGGCACAATTTTTCAGCCCCTGTTTAACAGGGGCGGGTACTTACAATTTTTTAAAAAAATGCTTCGCAACACGTGTGACTGCTGTGCTCCAAGTACAGTATCTGTGAGGGCCGGGTTGCAGTGTTGTGGCACCAGCACCAGTGCCTAAGGCACAATTTTTCAGCCCCTGTTTAACAGGGGCGTGTACTTCCAATTTTTTAAAAAAAATGCTTCGCAACACGTGTGACTGCTGTGCTCCAAGTACAGTCTCTGTGAGGGGTTGCAGTGTTGTGGCACCAGCACCAGTGCCTAAGGCACAATTTTTCAGCCCCTGTTTAACAGGGGCGGGTAATTACAAATCTTGATCTAATAGTTCACAGCAGGGCCCATTCCTGCGCCCACCAAGAGTAACTATGAGGGCCTGCAGTCTTGTGGCAACACCGTCCACCACCACCGCCAAAGGCCCAATTTTTCTGCCCTGTTCATCAGGTGCTTGCAATTACAAATCTTGATCTAATAACTCACAACAGGGCCCATTCCTGCGCCCACCAAGAGTAACTGTGAGGGCCTACAGTCTTGTGGCAACACCGTCCACCACCACCGCCAAAGGCCCAATTTTTCTGCCCTGTTCATCAGGTGCTTGCAATTACAAATCTTGATCTAATAACTCACAGCAGGGCCCATTCCTGCGCCCACCAAGAGTAACTATGAGGGCCTACAGTCTTGTGGCAACACCGTCCACCACCACCGCCAAAGGCCCAATTTTTCTGCCCTGTTCATCAGGTGCTTGCAATTACAAATCTTGATCTAATAACTCACAGCAGGGCCCATTCCTGCGCCCACCAAGAGTAACTGTGAGAGCTTACAGTCTTGTGGCAACACCGTCCACCACCACCACCACCCCCAATTTTTCTGCCCTGTTCAACAGGTGCATGCAATTACAAATCTTGATCTATTAACTCATAGCAGGGCCCATTCCTGTGCCCACCAGTCTTGTGGCTACACCAACATCTAATAGGGCAAATTTCTGCAGAGTATATACGCCAGGCCCCTACTTTCAAACATCCAACTTACAAACGACTCCTACTTGCAAATGGAAAGAGAAAACAGGAAGTGAGAGGAAATCTACCCCTAGGAAGGGAAATTCTATCCTGTTAGATTTAATTTGGGAAAAAGGTATCTCCTCTCTACTGATACTTTATCACCAATCCTTGTTTCAATTAAAACCCCACTTTTCCAAAAACATTTGTCATTGGGACGGAAAGTGAGGTGACATGTTCTGAACAGATGTGCAAAGACAGCAAATGTTACAGGGGTGATAACCCCTCCCTATGTTCTCCAAAAAGCTTAAAAATAGATTTTTTTGGGATGGAGCTACACTTCATAATGTACCTGTTCAGATTCTACTTAAGAACAAACCTAAAGCCGCAAGTGGTTTTAAATGGCTTCTTTTTTTCCTTTACAAATGTCATTTTGTGCAAGGACAGTTCTAAACACGGGAAACACATGCCACTTCACAGGCATACTTTAGACACCCCCCAGGTACCATATTTAAAGGAAAATTTCACTTTTTTTTTTTCACTTTATGCATCATTAAAATGACTGCTCCCGAAAAAACGTTAGTTTTTAAAAGTTCTTTTTGCATTGATATATGTCCCCTGGGGCAGGACCCGGGTCCCCAAACCTGTTTTATGACATTAACATGCATATTGGCCGTTGTAATTAGCACTTTTGATTTCGAACGTTCGCGTCCATTATAACGTATAGGGTTCGAAAATTCGCGCGAACTTTCGGTCCGTTCGAAGGTTCTGGTTCGAACCGAACCCGGGGGTGTTCGGCTCATCCCTAAGGAAGGCGGAAATTAACAAGCCTAAAATAAAGAGCTGCTTTGCTTCCTTGAGGTGAAGGAGGGGCAAAAGAGTGCTTTAGCGGGCCCCATACACGCTCTGCACCATTAAGCCAAATTTTATTAAATACTGTATGTACATTTTTAAACTATACAAATAACATGTAAAATAAATGTATATAAAATCCACAAAGTAATCATCTAATCTATGACAGCTGAGAATCTCACCCAGACTCCTTTTGTCTGTTCATCTGCTGAAAGAAAATTAGGTGAAGGGCAGGCCTATGGCCACGGGGTTATACACTTTTGCTACTGCCTGCCTTCCCCCTGGCCCATTCTCTTCATGCTGTCTGCCATTTCCCCTGCTCTGTGATAAGATGGGCATTTTTTTTTTATTGTTGCTACAGTTCTATTTTTCAGTGCCAGCATTCCAACCGTTCGCCTCCTAAGGTGGGGATACAGGCATGGGAGCAGGTTTGGGGAATGTGTTGTGGTTTTTAAATGTTTTTGTGCATTCTGTTTTGACATTTTATTTAAAGTGGTTGTAAACCCTCAGAGTAAACTTAATCTTATCAAATACTAGATAACACAGGCAGCTAATCGCTGCCTGTGAAAGTGCACTTACTTGTGTATTTTCCATGAAAATTATCTCTTTATCTTTGATGACGTCATGCGCGATTGCGCAGTATGCTCTTTCATTAGCGGCATATATATGTATACATATGTATGTATATATGCCGTTTTTGTATTTCCTGTCTGTCTGTAATTGTGTGTGAGCGAGATTCCCCTCTGAATGGCACAGAGGAGAAGTCTCGCGATGCAGCTATGATTCCAGTCGTCCTGATACTCCCCCTTGTGAATGAATAAGACGCCACACAGAGGAGCGCTACGGCGCAAGCGCGAGATTTCAGCAGGGATACTAACTAAGGGTGGAAATGACGTCTGCATAGGCTTCAGAAAACAGAACGAATAATGGCACGGACAATACCCGGAAGAATCTACAGAATCAAACATAAAAAAAGATACTTCTAAAGCTTGTTTCGGAGTAATTCAGATATCTCTTGCTTGGCAATGTAAAATAACATTGTAATATTAGAAAATTAAGATTTTGTTGGCGGGGTTTACTTCCTCTTTAACTTTTAAGACAATGCAGTGTGGTACTGGGATAAAAAAAGCTCACAAACTATACTATGAAACTGTTATGCCACTGGCCAGTTTGTAAGAATTTGAAGGCTTTAGCTTTATTTTTTTAATAGTAATAAGTACTAGATCTGTTATGTCTGCTACTTCCACCAGTCAATCTGGACCTATTATGAGTGAATGAAGAGGACCCACCGCTACAGGTGAGGCAAAGAAGCCTAATGGAAACTGCACGTGGGTGCCCACCCCGGCTCGCCTCCGTATGTAGTAGTCAAAGAAGAAAATGGCTGCACACCACGGCTAAGTTCCGAAGTCGTTTATTGGAAATCTCAAAGTGACACTACAGCACACCAACAGGCTGCAGCCGTGGTGTGCAGCCATTTTCTTCTTTGACAATCTGGACCTATTACCACTATATAAATAAAAATCAGAGATTTCAGCCAAAACTACTTATATTTTTTTAATGAATCAGTAATATATCAGTTATTTCTTACAGTCATAGTCAGTTATAGTCTTAAAGTAGAACTATAGGCAACATTTTTTTTTCATTTTGGATAGAGCAAGGGAGGGTTTTAACCCCTGTTAGATTTTTTTTTCGGCATCCGTATACCATTGCAAAGATTTCTCTTCACTTCCTGTCCCATAGCCAAACAGGAAGTGTGAGGAAATCCCTACAAATTATGGCAATCTCCTGGTGACCCCCAGGTGACCAGATCTAGTGACATTGGATTTCCACTCTATTACTTTTCTGGGGACAACCCAAAATTTGTAATTTTCTTTTACTTTCACTTTCAATGATAATGGCAAGCAGGAAAATAGGGAGGGGGAATCTCCTTAGCAAGGGTACAGACAGCAATAAAAACTGGCAAGTGTTCTAATCCCTCTCCACTCTATCCAGAACTAAAAAAAAAAGTTTTGCCTTTAGTTATACTTTAATATATGGCTAAAGAAGTCCAGAAGAAAAAAATGTCTTCCAGAATGTCTAGCCCTGCCCTCTAACCCCACACTATAGTGTTTTACTATACCAGTAAGAGTCTCAGCACTATAGTGTTTTACTCTACCAGTAAGAGTCTCAGTTCTCCAGCTGTACTCTTCTTGATGTAAAGCAAAATAATTTTACCAGGGAGAGGGATACCCCATCATAATGGCCATGGTAAACGATCAGAAGTGAAATCAGAATTAGGTGTCCTCCAAACTCACCTCATTCTGGGCCTCAAAGTTGAGCACCTTTTAGTCCAATCAGCTGCGGGATGGGTCATTCATCATCCTGTAGCATATGCAAAGAAAGAGGCGGAATGCTGGTGATATCAATGCTAGGAAAAGCAGATAAGTATTTCACCTGACAGAGTCTATCCAGAAATGAAATCACAATTTTAGATAGAGTTGCACTTTAACACGGCCAATACAAGCAACATTATTAAAATAGTAAAAAGTAATTTCTGCATTTTAGCAAAAATACATAATGTAACTAATTTGCTTCCATAATGAATAATACTGCACAAATGTGTGTTACAAATATAGTACAGTATAGAAAAACAATACAAACAAAACAACAATACACACTGTGCCCAGAATGTGACCGCATTTTATCCTGCATGTTTTAGAAATGGCCTCCCCAACCTATCCCCCTCACTATCCATTAACAGTATCACCATTCCTCATCTCTTCCAGTCTTTTCCTGCAGTTTGTGTTCTTTATGTTGAACCTGAATTTGAATGTGTCTGCATTTCTAAAAGTGCTGCATGCTCCCCAAATGTGATTTAATATTTCAATAAAGATTACATTAAAGCTTTACCATAAAGCGGATGTAATGCATTTTATGGAAATTCTATAGTTTCAGCTAATCTTACTTTTAAAATGTACATTTTTATAGTTTAAAGCATGAGTTTGTAAGCATTGTTTGGGGATTACTTTTAGTGCAAATGCAGACACTTAAAGGCTTTTTTGGCACTAAGATTTGGTTAAATAAATAATGCTCTAAAGGAAATGTCAAACTAAACACAAAATTCAGGACAACATACAATATGGTTTGTAAAGCATTATTTATTTGTACTTCATTTTTTTAAATGCAAATACTGCTCCACATTGGTTAGAGTCAAAAAAATGAATAAAACCTGTACAATAGTCCATCTTCTGTGCTTTGTGCACACAAACAAATGGCTGGTTTCCACCAGATACAGTCCAGTGCCTTTTTATTCTGCATCAAAAACACATTGGGGGTCATTTGCTATAGTGCCAGGAAGTACTGGGCGCTATTATATGTAATAGCGCCCATTTTAGGCAATTAAGATTTCAACAGGCGAACGTGCGAATGAAAAATAGCACTATTAGCGGCGAACATATGTTAGTAAATTTAGAAATCAGCACTAATTAGCGATTCCGCGGATATGCAAATGCCAATTTCTACTAAGATATTATATAGCACTGCACTGCAACCATGCTCCGTGTATGAATTCCTATTTTTTCCCCTTCTTTTGATAACGAATGCAGTTATGAATGATTATTACAGAGTAATGTCTGCTATTCTGAAAAGTTACATGTATTGAACATTTAGGCTACCTATTTGTTGTATGTTGTTTTTTTCATGTTTATTTTTACTTTTTTATGTAGGTGACTATAAAGCGATAATTATTTATGTTCATTCTTTAAACATACTACACTATTATGCAGGTCTCAGTGTACTTGTCTCCACAGCACAATGTCTCCACAGCACTCAAGGTATAAGTTCAAATCCCAGCCAACCTACCATCCGCCAGCTGTGTTTATTTTTTCAGTACACAAGCAAATTAAAATAAACAAAGAAATGTAAACTGCCCGTTAACTAGTGTGTGATGTTTGGAATTCCACACCATAATATTATTGAAAACGTACATACCATTGCATGCATTTGAATAGTTAATATAATAGAATCAGCCAAACTAAAGTGTATTGGCTAATTGCCATTTGCCTATTTTCAGCATATGCTGCTTTGGCTAATTGGCTAATAGTCATTTGCCTTTTTTTACACCAATGCAATCTTTTAGTATCCCTCTGTGGGATTTGAACCCATGAGCCCTTCAAGACCGGAGTTTTTCAAGGTAGAAGTGCTGGCAACTAGCCTCTTGTGCTTAGCACAATCATACATAGAAAATTAATTTACTAGTGTTTGATGTTTCTTCTCCCCGAGCCGTCTCTCCTGCTGCCGCTGTCTTCTCACGCTGTTGTGTTCGTCCGTGCAGCCGGTTGCCGCTAATAAAAAAAAGCTGCTCTTCTTCTGTGGCGGTCTTTTGTGGCCATCCGATGATGTCACCTGGAGAGCCCGCCCCATGGCTATGTAAGAGACATCACAGAGCGTGTGACAACACAGCGGAGGAAGACCGTCACTGAAGAAGAGCAGCTTTTTTTTTATTAGCAGGTAACACAGCAGATGGAGAAGATGGCGGCAGAAGAGATGGTTCGGGGAGAAGACAGGTCATGGAGAAGATGGCAGTGGAAGAGACAGTGGCAGGAGAAGACGGCTCAGGGAAGAAGACGGCTCTGAGCTATCTTACAATAAAAGACTTGTCAAAAACTGGCAATTTTTTTTTACATTTCACTGCTTTTTTTGTGAACGGGTAGGGGTACGATTAGGGTTGCACAGATACTGATACTGGTATTGGTGCCGATACTAAGCATTTGCACGAGTATCGGTACTCGTGCAAATGCGCAGACACCTGAAATCGATACCTTCACGTTCGGCTCTTTCATCTGTCAGCACGATTCCCCTGCTGACAGATGAAATGTATACAAAAGAATGCAGGCAGTCATTAGTTGTTAAGGAGCCAGGCCGCCGCGTCCCTAACAACCAATGACATTTCAGCTGTCAGTGGGGATTTCCATTGAAGGCAGTAGACCCGCCCCAGCTCCGCCCTTTCCCACTTAGCTCAGTTTTTGTGTCCTCCGGCTATGTGCTTCTCCTCCTCGGGCTCCTCTGCGGGGTGACAGATCTGCCTGCCTGGTGTGTAGTGTGTCCTGCACTGTGCCAGGTTTGCTGCTGCAAAACTTCTTGGAGGGGAAGGGCAGGTCTGATGGGTGCTGTAGTGCAGTGATTGGCAGTGTGTGGGTTCCCAAATACCCCATTCCCCTCCCCCCTCTCCGCCCAAAACAATAACCCCCCTCCCTGCCCCTCCACCCTAAATAATAACCCCCTTCCCCCCTCTCCGCTCAAAACAATAACGCCCTCCCGACCCTTTTTTTTGCAATCTGGTAAAAGCTGTTTCTCCACTCTCCCTCAGTATTCTTTGGGAACTGTAGTGTATAGGATCCACTAGTCCCATTCTGTGGTTGCTGTCCTGGATTTAATTCCCATCGTCCTCAGTGTTCTGCATAGATGTCCATAGGCTTTCCTGGCTATAGTTCTCTCCCTGGTGACTGGAGGGGATAGTGCAGCACAACATCCAGCATATCAGTAGAACGTGACAGTAAATTGATTGTAAAGAGTGCAATGCCTCCTTCTCCATGTTTCTGTAGTCCAGAACATGGCTACACAAAAATTTCAGCAAAATGTTAAAGAGGAAGTAAACCCTGCAAATCCCTGCAAAGGTAAAGCATAATGGGCTACTATGCATCGCATAGTAGCCCATTATGTGTCACTTACCTGACACAGGAGCCTGCAATGTCACCGCTGTCCCCTTGTGTATGGAGCCTCCATCTTCTTTGTGTGTCTCACTGTACGGCGCTGTGATTTGCCGGAGCCGTGATGACGTCACTCCCACGCATGCGCACGGGAGCGGGCACGAGCGGCATATCGATGTGATCTGCAGCGTGCTCAGTGTGCCTGCGCGACGCTATCTACGGCGCATGCGCCGTAGACAGCGGTGCCTGTCTTTTTGTAAATATCTCCTAAACCGTGTAGGTTTAGGAGATATTTCTGTGACCTACAGGTAAGTCTCAATTTAGGCTTACGTGTAGGTCAAAGTGGTTTGTTTTGTTTACAACCACTTTAAGACGACAAAAAAAGGACACAGGCAAAGCTAATAAAATTAAGAGAGTTGGTCGGATAACGAGTAAAGACGGCGGGCTGTGAACTAGGAGGGAGAAGAGAGTTACAGAGGTGATGGTGATTTAGAAAACTGAAGTCCACATTAAGTCCATTATATTTTACTTCAAATATGTGGAATTATGCTTCATAGCTCAAAGGTTTTACTTTCCTGAATATTTTGAAAATTCCCTTTAAGAAGCACATCTTTTATGTCTTCCATAGAATGGTCTGAATTTCCCACAAATGTTGCAGTGATTCTCTTCCTTATGCTCTTTTATGGTATATCTATAAAGATTCATCCTTTTATGTCATTTATATTCTCTCTCACCAATGCTACATCTGTCAAGCGTCTGTGGTAGTGAGCCATCGTGGTTCACCAATTTGGGGTTCCCCAGGGCATAGAGTCTAAGCCCAAGCCTGCTTCTTCACCAGGACCCCTGATGGTGGGGATGGCATTGCAGCAAGCTGGAACCAGGTCGTGGCCCCTAGGTACACCCTGCTGAGGGTGCATGTGCATGTGCAAAGTACAGGGGCATGAGACAAACGGAAACCAGGAGACAAGCTGAGGTCAGAACAGGCAGCAGACAAACACAGACGGTAGATGAAGCTGGGATCGGTACATGGGTAGTCAGACACAGGATACACGGGTAGTAATAAACAGGAGCTCAGAGAACTGTGAAGTTGCTGGGGCATGGAGTGCTGCACTCAGCACATGTGTGTGTGTGTGTGTGTGTGTATATATATATATATATATATATATATATATATAGAAACAAACAGGGAGGTGACCCAGGAAGTAATATAAGGGAAGAGCATATAAACCCACAGTGGAGCAGGTGATGCTCCTAGGTGAACAAAGAAGCCAAGTAACACATGTGAAATGGAATGACAAATCTAGCATTACACTGCAGCAAGGAGGTAAGAATTTCACAAACAGAAATCTGCAGGCTAGAACTTGACAACATCCATGTATGAATTTTTGCATTGACAGAGGCAGTGTTTCTCAACCTCAGCACTCAAGTACCCCCAACGGGCCATGTTTTCAGGTTTTCCTTTACTTTGCACAGCTACTTTAATCAATATTAATTACATGGTATTGGCAAGCGCTATTTTATCTAAGGGAAGTTCCCAAAACATGGTCCGTTGGGTGTACTTGAGGATTGAGGTCGAGAACCACTGGACTGGACAAAATTACTGAATTTACAACTGTATGGCACTGCAATGTTAAAAGTTCCTTTTGCACGTGTCATACTTTTTAATGGGTTGATGCCACGGCACAATTTGCAGAATTAGTTTTTGCAAGGTTTGGTTCCCATTTTTACATCATTGTATTTAGAAGTCATGAGGTTTCTGGCTGATTGATTTATGTTTGAGGTTGGAGGTTTCATACAGAGTTTCATCCACTGTTATGATGGTTTGCAGCTCTTTGATTATCTTTCATATCCCTTCTGGTGCCAGATTGTATGTTGCTACCAGTGATGTAAGTAACTGAGTTAAAATAAACTGAGTTACCTAATGCAGTTACTTTAGAGGGTAACGAGTAATCTAACTGATTACTTTTCCCCTCATGGTAACTCAGTTCCCATTACTTTGGCTTAGTTACCCCAATTACATCTACCGCCACTAGATGGCAGTAGTGTAATTCCGGTGTCCTGCCGAAAAAGTTCCCCCGCCGGATAAGGACCCCCTGTACTGCGCAGGCGCAGGGCTTGCACAGTACGAAGGACTACGGAGCTTCCGAAAAATGCCGAACCTAAACAGCTCTGAGTGAACTGTACACCGCGCAGGCGCAGTTAACATGTAATTGTACGAGGCGATTCCGCACGCTCCTGATGCTCGTGCTACTCTGCAAGGGAGGTCTATCGTGTAAGTAAGGGGCGGGTCTAATATTACTGTAACCAAGGGGCGCATTTATTATTATTATTGTTATATATCGAGCTCTGCCCATTAATTTAACATTCACCCTCTTCTGTAGCCATCCGCCCCTTACATGATATAATAATAATAGACCCGCCCCTTACACGATATAATAATAATAGACCTGCCACTTGCTTACACGCTATAACAGATCTGCCCCTTGGTTAGAGTAATAATAGAGCAGCCCCTTGGTTACACGATATATAACAATAATAATAAATGCCCCCCTTGGTTACAGTAATACTAGACCCACCCCTTAGTTACACGTATAGAATATTTAAAAAAAAAAGTCAGTTACTTTGCTGCGTAACTAATTACTTTTCCAATGTAGTAACTGAGTTACTAACGCAATTACTTTTTGGGAGAAGTAATTTGTAACTTAACGAATTACTTTTTTAAAGTAAGATGACCAACACTGGTTGCTACTAGAGGTATGTAGCACCCTCTACCAATAGATAGGTGCTAGTAAGGGTTATATTATTAGGGTTTGTTCAGCGCAGGCAAATTTAGGCAGACTTATGCTGCAAGCTAGGCCTGTCTGTTTTGATCTGGGGGCTGGGAGTGGTCAGAGTAGCAGTGGGTGTGATCACTTTTTCTCCAGTTCTGAGGCACCTCCTCTGCTTCCAGGGAGAATGTTCTGGAAGAGAGGCTGGGCCAAGAGCTGGAGTGGCAGGCAGCACATGTGGGAGCCCTGACCAATCCCTATCTGGTGTTGGCAGGGGGCGGGCCTCCTATATGAGCTGAGGTCACATGTCACTGGGGAGGAGAAGTTGACTGGGTGAAGTGAAGAATGGAGTGCTAGACAGCCTGCAGGAGGACACCCCCATCTGGGGCAGTGTACCCATCACAGGTGGAGGCCCGGAGAGAGCTGTGAAGGAACATTGCCTCTACACGGTCATTGGCAATGTCTCTGTCACCACACGGTCAGTGGCAGGGAACTCCTGGAGCAGAGGGGCAGGAGAAGCTGTCAGAACGCATGGTCCGGACAAGTTCCTCATCAAGGATTTAGGGTTGGAAGGTCGGTGAGTGTTACCACAGTGGATGGCTGGACGTGCCAGGGAATCTGTGAGGGAATTCTGATTCTACACGGTCATTAGCAGAGTCTTTATCATGCACACAGTGGATGATGAGGAGTCCTGGAGCAGAGAAGAGACTGTGGGGATCTGTGTCAAATCAGTGTGGCCGGAGGGCACTTGGTTTGCAAGTTGGGCTGGCTGGGAGCAGTAGTCCATTTCCTAGAAGACAGGCTTTTAACCTACTAGGCCTCCGGGGAGAGGTTTTGCAGGCCTCAGGCTTAGTAGCAGCGAGCCACCAGCGCCAGTAGAGGGGCTTATTCAAAGCGAGTTCATACTACCCAATAGAAGAGGATGTGTCATACTTCAATTAGCAACTATAAAGCCCCATACACACGGTCGGACTTTTTCATGGATTCTGTCCGATCGGAC
>CM053027.1:134958958-135009178 GCA_028564925.1 Lithobates sylvaticus
TTCCTCTAATGTCAAGGTTGAAATCGCAGGGCCTCCCTGAGGCTCCAGGACCTCTTGAATTTTCTCCAGCTCTCCCATCTGGCCCTCGTAGCCTCTCTGTCCCCTTCTCTAATGTTCAGTACACATTCCATCATATATGTAGATTCGACCGCGTCTACCCATTCCCATAGGGGAGGGCATTCCTTGTCCCTCCACCTCTTAGGAATTACCTTTTTCGCCGCATTGAGCAAATGAGGGATCAATGAGTCTTTATAATGCCTGATTTCCATCGATGTAGCATGCATCAGAACAACCCAGGGGTCGTTTTTCACCTCAATCGTTGTGATTTCTTTTATCAGTTTTAGGATAGTCTCCCAGAATTTTTTGATTTTATGGCACTTCCACCATAGGTGACCCATTGTACCCCTTTGATCACACCCCCTCCAACAGTTTGCTGATGTATCCGCCTGAAAATTATTGACCCTGTCGAGGGTTCTGTACCACCTAGCCATGCACTTGAAATTTGTTTCCGCCGTTTTCGCGTCTACGGCCGACCCGTGCGCTAATTTTAAAATCCTTTTGCTTGTGCCTACTTCTAATTGTGTTCCTAGATCGCTCTCCCATTTGATAAGGTAAGGCGGTATCTCAGCTCTATCTTTTTCTAGAAGCAGTTTATAGATTCTGGAAATTCTTTTTTTAGAACATTCTGCCGTAAATATTTTCTCAAATTTTGTTAGGTCCTCAACCCCCCTTAATGGGCCCGGGAGAGAGCCCGCAAAATGAATTAGCTGACGATACCGCCAGCCATCTATGGAGAGTGCCTTATTTGTCTGTAACTCGTGCAGTGCCATAACTTTCCCCTTGGAAATAATTTCCCCCAATCTAGTGCTATCATTTCTGATCCATTCGCCCCCTATTTCCTTCATCCCTGGCGGGAAAATCGGATTGTTTTTAAGTGCTATTAGTGGAGAGTTATATGTCTTATTAAATATTTTATAAATCTTATCCCAAATTTTTAAAGTGGTGCTTGTGATTATATGTGTTTTCTCACCCAGTGGCCTATATTTCGGAGGATTCCACACCATCTTTCCCAGTTTAACTTCGCTCAGTGCTTCTTCTAGACTAACCCATCTCTTAGTGTTGCCTATTTTACCCCATTCTGCAATTCTCAGTAGTGCTATGGCATGGTAGTAGCTTTCTATATCTGGGACCGCCAGACCCCCCAGGTTTTTATCTTGTTTTAAAACTTGGAGAGAGATTCTATGTTTTTTAGAGTTCCATATGAAATTCATTATTATGGCTCTTAGCTTTCCAAGGTAATTATTTGGAAGAGGGAGGGGGAGCATCTGGAATTTGTATGTAATGACCGGCAAGATCATCATTTTTACCGTGTTGATCCTACCTGTCCAGGAAAGGATTTTTCCCTTGTAGTCTTGACATTTTTTTTTAATGTCCTCTAGAAGCGGGATATAGTTTATTTTATAAATTTTCCTCGGGTTGTTGGCCAGCTCTATTCCCAAATATTTTAACCGTTTCTTCCAGACGAAACTGACTATTTTCTGAAAATCCTGTTTCTCAATTTTACTAAGATTAATATTAAGAATAAACGTTTTTGTAGTATTGATTCTGAAATTTGTTAATTCCCCGTATTCTAATATTTTGAGGAGAATAGGGACAGACTTCTGGGGTGAACTGATGTAGAAAAGGATATCGTCAGCGAAGGCCGCCAGTTTGTGCTCCTCGCTGCCGACTTTACAACCCTCTACCCCCGATTTCCGCGAATTGCAGCTAACAGAGGTTCCAGGGATAGAATGAAAAGGAGGGGGGACAACGGACACCCCTGCCTGGTGCCGTTAAACATTTCAAATTCAGCGGATACCGTTCCGTTGACCTTAATGTTTGCTTTCGGGTGAGTATACAGGGCTTTAATTTTTTGGATGATCCTCGGGCCAAAACCCATCCTCTCCAAGGTTTTAAACATGAACCCCCAGTCTACTCTGTCAAATGCTTTTTCAGCATCGATTGAGAGAAGTAGACTGGGGGTTCTAGAATCTCCCATCTTCTGCATAGCCAGCAGTGTCCGGATCCCGTTGTCCCTCCCTTCTCTGCCCGGAACAAAACCCACCTGGTCCGGGTGGACCAGTGTGCCCAGATGCCCCTTTATTCGATCCGCCAGAATCTTGGCGTATAGTTTTGTGTCGCAATTCAACAAGGAAATGGGTCTATAATTTGAGCACACCGATCCGTCCTTCCCATCCTTCCTCAAGAGAGTGATCGTGGCTTTTAAGGCCTCCTCGCTCAAGTCAAAGTCTATCCCCAGCCCGTTCATGTATCGCTGCATTCTCGGAATGAGGATATCTTTGTACGTTTTATAATATAAGGTCGTAAAACCATCCGGGCCTGGGCTTTTCCCGGTTGGTGAATTAGCGATGGCTGCTAGGATCTCCTCCTCGGTTATTGGTCTTTCAAGCTCCTCTCTCTCTTCCCCGCTTAGGGCAGTTAACTCCGCCCTCTCTAAAAACTCACTATTTTTCCTGCTATTTTCCTCTCTGTCGTTTCTTCCCTTGGTTTTCACCTCGTACAGTTCTTTGTAGTATTCGCTGAATGTAGATGCTATTTCTCTAGGGGTAAACTTCATCTCCCCGTTTCTTGTTTGGATTTTTTCGATGAAATTTCTAGTTTTCTTTTTTTGTAGCTTTCTTGCTAAGTATTTCCCTGGCTTATTACCCCAAACATACTGTTCCCCTGCCATCTTATTAAACTTCTGTCTGACTTCCTGCTCGGCTATATCTTTTAATTCTTCTCTCTTTTCCGTGAGCTCTATATATATGCCCTGAGTTAGTGCCCCCCCCAAACTTGTGTTTTTGCTCGAGAGTTTTGATCTCAGCCGTCAGTGCCTGTGTTTTTCTCATCCTCTCCTTTTTTCTCCATGAGGCTTTTGCAATCAGGAGCCCCCTTACGAACGCTTTATGGGCGTCCCATAGTTGGGCCTCTGATACTTCCCCGTTATCGTTGGATTGGAAAAACCACTCCAGTTCCTTTCTGATATAATCTCTGATTTCTTCGTCGTGTAATAGTTCTGGATTGAGTTTCCATCCACCTGGGGATTGTTTATATTCAGGGAACCTGAGCCCCATGGAGACCGGCGCATGATCCGAAAGGGATGCTATTCCTATCTCTGACTCATTGATCCTATCTAGTATGCCATGTTCTATTAGGATGTGATCCAGGCGGGAGTACGTCTGGTGGACGGGAGAAAAAAACGAATAATCTCTTATCTGCGGGTGCTGGATCCTCCAGACGTCCAACAATTGATCGTCCGCAAGTTTTTTTTTTATCCGTTTTAGTTGCACGTTTCCCCTCCCCGTCACACCCGACGTACTATCCAAGACCGGGTCCATTACAAAATTAAGATCCCCCATCAGGATCAGATACCCTTTTTTAAAGACCCTGAGTCTACGCAGAACTGCCTCAAGGAATGGGATAGCTCTGTTGTTGGGGGCGTACACATTGGCCAGTGTGAGTTCTACCCCCCGGAGAGATCCCCTGAGAAACAGGAATCTCTCCTCGGGGTCCGTCACCCTGTCCTCTACCATGAAGTCTATGTCCCTCGCGAATCCAATGGCCACTCCTCTTGCCCTACTTGAGAAAGTATCTCCATAGAACCAATTTGGGAAAGCTGGAGAAAACAGTCTAATATTAGACGTGTGTGCCAGGTGAGTCTCCTGCAGGAAAACTATTCCGGCCCTAAATCTCTCTAATTCCTTTAGTACCTTGAGGCGCTTGCCGGGAGAGTTTAGGCCTTTAACATTATAAGATATAAATTTAATTTCGATATCCTTCATTTATTTTTTGGGTTTTTCTTTTTCTTTTTTTTTTTTTTTTTTTTCCGAGGTTTTAATAATGATGTCAGCTTAGCAGCGGATGGGGACCCCCTCCCCTTTGTTACCCTATGTCCCCCCGTAGAAGCATTGCCTCCATTTCTAGTTTATTGGGAATATGAGCTCCTGCTTGCTGGTCTTCCCCCCGGCTAAGATCAATCTCGGTCTCCATAGTGAGGTCCGCTCTGGAATTATTGATTTCACCCTCAGCCCCGCCCCTGCTCTCCGGAGAGGCTCTGACCTGGGTTTCTTTTCCCGATATTTTTGGGCTTGCGCCTTGTCTTAAGTAGTGTTTGATTGTGCTTGTCTCCCCTTTACTACTTTTGGTGGTCGCCTTCTTTGTCTGTTTCGCTTGGTCTTTACTCATATTGACCTTCCTGGTGGGTCTTATCCTCCTCCCCAGTTTTGTTATATACCTGGGCCGCCTGGGCCCTTTTTCCTCCGCCTCTGACCCTTATATTAGGGCTACTTAGCCCTTGATAATTTGTAATCTTGTGGTCTAAGGGTCTGTGCCAAGGCCCAAGCTAAGCCCTGTCCCCTCCTCTCTCCCTTCTTTCGAGAGGGGAAGGGGGGGCCCCATCCGCCTGTTAGGTCTCAGTGCTTACCCCACAGGAAGAATGGCTAGGGCTGATTATTAGACCCTGTTCAGATACGCCCAGAATAAGGGGGCTATTTCAGGCGTTCAAGCTGTAGTCTTCTGTCGTCTCCTTCTTTAAGCCAAGTCGCAGTATTACTCCAAGCTACCTTATCGGGGTTCAGAGCATTTTAAAAGTTGAAAAAAAAAAAAAGAAAAATGAACAGTTCACCTTTTCAGGTAATATATTGTGGTATATCCTCCCAGAGTCCCGCTGTCTCCTCTGTCATGCTCTGTATATCACTCTAATCAAGTGAGGGGGGGTGTGGGGTCTGTGCAATCCTGGGGTGTTTCAGCTTTTATCGCCTTCCTGTGCAATAATCACATAGACTTGTCCCCTATGGTCCCTGTTTGCTGGCCCTTAGCTCAAAGTTCCAGACAAAATGGCTAGGGCTGATGGGTTTGTATTAGGCCTTCCTCTGATACGCCAATAGTGATAAGGGGGCTGTTTCAGATAGCCAATCTATATTCCTCTATCACCTCTCGCTTTACCCCTGATTGCAATATTGCAAACCGCTGTCAGAGTTTAAAGCATTTAAAAAATTGGGGGAAGATAAGCAGACCATTTTTTCAAGTGAAATTTTGTGGTAAATCCTCCCAAAGTCCCGCAGTCTCGTCTGTCATGCTATGTGTATCGCTCTGGTCGAGCGAGGGAGGGGGATGGTGCCTGTGCGTTCCTGGGGTGTTTCAGCTTTAGTCGCCGTCCAGAGCCATGATCGCATGGACTTGTCCCCTGTGACCCCTGTTTGCTAGACCTTAGCGCAAAGTTACTGTCAAGATGGCTGCGACTAATAGATTTGTATTAGGCCTTCCTCTGATACGCCCGCAGTAAGGGGGCTATTTCAAACTTCTATCCCTCAAATCGCAGTATTAATCCAGGCTGCCTTATCAGGGTTCAAAACATTTCAAAAATTGGAAGAAAGCAAGCAATTCACTTTTTCAAGAAATAGATTGTGGTATATCCTCCCCTAGTTCCACTATCTCGCCTATCATGCTGTATATATCCCTCTGGTCAAGTGAGGGGGGGTGTGGTGTCTGTGCGTTCCTGGGGTGTTTCAGCTTTTGTCGCCATCCATCCTAGAGCAACAATCGCATGAACTTGTCCCCTGTGATCCCTGTTTGCTGATCCCTGGTGCAAAGTTACAGACAAGATAGCTGCGACTAAAAAAATTTGTATTAGGCCTTCCTCTGATACGCCCACTGTAAGGGGGCTATTTCAAACACCCAATCTGTAGTCTTCTATCACTTCACACTTTACACCTGATCGCAAAATTAACGACAGCTATCTCATTCAGATTTAAACATTTCAGGCATTAGCAGAGAGGGAAAAAAAAAAAAAAAGAACAGTTCACTTTTTCACATAATATATTGTAGTGTATCCTTCCAAGGACCCCTTGCATCTTCCATCGTGTTACATATATTGATCTAGCCGAGCAAGAGGGGGTGTAGGGTCCTTACGTTCCTGGAGTATTACCGCCTCTGTCGCCACCCCGAGAGATAATCACAGGGTTTCATCCCCAAAAGTCCCCCTGTTTATTGATTGCTGCGCCCAGCCCCTCGCTTGTTCCCGTCTGGGCACCTCTGTGGTGTTACAATAGATACTATGTGAGGTCTCTCCTTGGGGAGTGTGGCCTAAACACCCTGAGGGATTTCATAGTGCTCCATCATAAAGAAATCGTAATGACCACCAGCCTCAAAGAGCAGACAGGGGCTGATAACAAAGACAAAAAGCGAAAAAATAAGAGAGCATGTCCTAGTATGTTTTTCGGTTTTGGAAAAATCCTCTGCAAACCATATCAGTGGTTAGCTTGATCTTACATCCAGGTGGGACGGGGCTTCAGGGAGTGTGTGACGGATACTCACGGTCGGCGTTTTCACAGTGCCTTGCTGCCGCCTATGAGTCCGCCGCGCTGTGCTTGAAGAGGGGGGTTTGGTGGAGGCGGAGCGGGGAGGTAGAGCTGGTGCTGCGCATCCCGGTTCGATGCCGGTTAAAGCCGCCGTTCTTGTAGCTTGCCTTGCCTTTCCCTTTGAGATGGGGCCCCCACCTCCTGTGTTGCTTTTCCCAGGAAGACGAGCTGACCAGCGAGCGTCCGCTGCATCTCGCCCACGGAGCGATCCCGCGTCCTCCCTGGCTGCACACCTGTTCTCCTCAGCCCTCAGGCCCCGAAACTCCTCCCTCCGTGCGGACGCTACGTCAGCACGTCCATGCCTGCGGCTTGGCCATTCTAACTGCTTTATTTTCTTTCTATGAAACCAACTGAGTTTCCTTGGCTTTGTGTTTTGGATTATTGTCTTGCTGCAACATCTTCATCATCCTGGTAGATGGCAGCAGATTTGTCTTGGTACATTTTTTCATATATCCTTCCTTCAATGATATGAATTTTGCCAGTACCATGTGCTGAAAAAACCCACACCATGATGTTCTTGGTGTTTTTGGGGTGATGTGCAGTGCCATTTGACCTCCAAACATGGTGTGTATTATGGCATCCAAAGAGTTCAATTTTGGTCTCACCTAACCAGACTATATCCTCCCAGTAATTCACAGCAAAGTTTAAACGAGCTTCAACATGCTTTTTCTTCAGCAATGAAGTCTTGCGTGGTGAGCGTGCATACAGGCCATGCCAGCTGAGTGCATTACTTATTGCTTTCTCTGAAAAAATTGTACCTGCTAAGGTCTTTCTGAAGCTGTCCACAAGTGGTCCTTAACTCCTGGACAACTCTTCTGATAATTTTTTACTCCATCAGAAATCTTGCGAAGGGCACCTGGTCATGGCCAGTTTATGGTGAAATTATGTTCTTTTCACTTTTCGGATTATGGCCCCAACAGTGCTTACTGGAACATTCAGAAGTTTAGAAATCCTTCTGTAACCAAATGCCATCAGTGAGAGGCATTTGCTTTTATCCATCATGAGATGTTTCTTGTGTGACACCTTGGTAATGAGACACCTTTTTAACGGCCAACAGTTGAGACTGAACCAGCTGATATTAATTTGCACTGACACAAGGGGCAGGATTGCTTTTTAATTACTGATAGATTTCAGCTGGTGTCTTGGCTTTCCATGCCTCCCTTTCTTTATGCGTTCAATACTTTTTCCTTGTGTCATTCCCTTTTATTACACATAACTTAATTTCTGAACGTATTTGTTTTGGTTTCCTTGTATGTATGGATTGCATGGGATGTTACGGACATGTGGTGACAATTTCATGTCAATAGCACCTTTATAAATATATTTACCTAGAAAAATTGCGACATGTTTAATACTTATTTTACCCACTATATATACCATTGTTTGTAGACTCTATAACTTTCACACAGACTAAAAAAATGTACACCGATGTGGGTTATTTTTACCAAAGAAATTCAGCAGAATACACTGACTTAAAAGGGAACTCCACTTTCATGGGGGGGGGGGGGGGAATCGCAAATAAAGAAAAAATAATATAGCTTGTACAATTGTGATGCAAGTCAAATTGTAATTAAATGTGATTAAAAATTACCTTTCCCTTTTAATCTGCAGGCATGTAATTTTCTATAAATGCAATGCAATATGGCTACATGGAGTTGTTCTGTACACAGAAAGTGGACTGACCACTCCCCAGAAACATTTCCTACAGTGTGGTTGGCTCACCAATTTCCCCAGAAGTCTGCCTAAGATAGAAGTCAGATTTCAGGCATCCCCTGCAACAAACATTTTATTTTTGGCGAGATATTTCTAATATGAACACGTCTAAAGGAATGTGGGCACAGCTGCTTTCATCATTAGTGCCCTGGAGCTGCCACAGCTGACTGATAATTATGAAACCACTCCCATTAGACCTACTTAGCACATGGGAAACAGACAAACGCACATGAATTGCTTCAGAATAACAAAAAGGTAGGAATCCGCAACAAAGGTTGTTATAATCCTTGCAGTGTACATAGATCCCGGGGGGGGGGGGGGGTGTTTCCACAAAAGTGGAGTTACGTTTTAAATTAAGAAGCAAGATTATTTATTTACAAACATTTTATAACAAACTCAGAAAAATATGTTTTTGTTCCAAATGTTCAGTATTTTTTTTGCTTGTATAGCAAAAAAATAGAAACCTAGTGGTGATTAAATACCACCAAAAGAATGTTATATAGGTCTAAAAAATATATAAAAAATGTATTTGGGTACAGTATGACTGAGTAATTGTCAAAGTGTGAGAGGACTGAAAGGTAAATGGTAAATAGGGGAGTTTAAAAAAAAAAGATAATTAAAAAGTTGACGTAAAATTACATTAGTCAGTGGGCACTAGGTTATATGTTGACAAATTAGTAAGAGTAAACAGAAGGATAACAAGGCAGAGTCGCACATCCCTAGTCTCAACATAAAACAATTGGAAACCACATTATACAGAAATATAGTAAGAGATCTTCTTTCTGATATTCTGTACTTGTGTGCTTTTTCTGGCATAGATATTAGGTCACCTTTACAAATAAAATAAGTTCTATTTATATTTGACATTGCTTTTGACATCTTCATTATTTCTGGTGTCTTTTGTTCTCAAGGGAAATAATAAAAGGATATTGCAGCAGATAAAGGTATTGCACATGCTTTAGAGATGCAGCCACGTTCAGTCTATTTCTCAGTAAAGTAACACAACATTTATTTTTTTAGATGTTAACTGTAGGTTTAAATAAAGGAACTGAATATCTCAAGGGTTTTGCATTACCCTAATAAACCTATGCAGTTCAGCACAAATCGTGAAAATTAGAAAGTCCGGTTCCCCAATTTTATGATAGCCTTCAAAAGATTCCCAATAACAGTTCTGGTGCACGCAACAGATTTGGGTAGTTCTTATTTGCACCACTTTCACCATGGCTTTGATAAATTCAAAAAGAATTTGTAGGTAAGGAAACATTAAACAATTACATTGTGGTGTGCAGAGACAAGTCAGTGGGTACTATAGTTACTATTGTAATAAATAGAGAGCAGGGCATGTTTGCCCTTCCTTACTTGAAATGTGCCAGGAGGGTTTTTTTTTTTTTTTTTTTTTGGACTGGGGTAGGGTCCAATCCTCCCTAGGTTCCTATTACTACTGCCTGTCCAGCTCATCCCCCCATGGAATGGCTGAGATATTTAGTACAATGTACCAGATGAGATGCCATTTTCACATCCTGAATTACGTATATTTATTCTTTTGTTGGGTATCCAACAGCATCCACTTCTTGTGGATTCTACATAGGACTTTATTGAGATCTCGCTGCCCAGTGACCACTGCAGCAATGCTAAACATTTGACCTGTCATAGCTAAACTATGGTCCATGACCACAGTAAAGATTGATGGGATAAAATGCTGCCACTCCACCCAAAAATACAGAAATCTTTTTTGTGTAATGTTTCTCATTACATCTTTATGCCCCCGTACACACGGTCGGAAATTCCGACCAAAAAATCTGATTTTTTCAGACGGATTTTGTCCGACACTGCTGTTGCATACACACGGTTGGACAAAGTTGTCGGAAAATCTGATCATTCTGAACGTGGTGACTAGGGATGGGCCCGGTGTTCGATTCAAACCCATGTACCCAGAACTATTTGGGCCGCTCGCATCAAATTTGTGTGATGCAAGCGACCCGCAATGCACTGAGCCAGTCGCAGTGCATTGCTGGCTGATGATTGGCCAAGCATGCACTGTGACACGGCATGCTTGGCTAATCAGAGCCAGTAGCGAGGAGAGCAATAATTGGCCACAGGCAGGATGCCTGTGGCCAATTATAGCTCAGGGGGGGGGTTTAGTACACGCCCCACATTATAAAAGGCCGCCACGCCGGCGGCCTCCTATATTGTGTTCCGGCGTGTCAGACAGTGACATTATCTGTGCTGTGATCCATTCTGCAGTGCTGCTGACAGTGCTGACATTATCTGTGCTGTGATTCTGGGGATTAGTGTGTGTGTGCTGTTAGTACAGCATTGCAGTATCACATTAAAAACACCTTTATTAGGTAATATATGGGGGGTACCTGACGCTATATAAAAACCTGACGGGGAACCTAAATAACGAAATAACTGGCTAACCAGCGTCACCAGTGACAGTATACAGTGATCACTGCATGGGGACAGTCAGGAAGGGGAAGTTTCTCATTGGCCAGGAGCGATCGCGAGGGGGTGGCCAGAAACCACTGGCCGTCCCCTCGTCCCGGATCGCTCCTGAAGCTTTCCCATGGGGACGTCATGGGGAATTCCCTATGGCTTTCCCCATGACGTCAGAGGGGGGCGGGGTCACCAGGTGGCCCCGCCCTCCGTTATAAAAGACCTGTCAGACGCAGCAAAGCCTCACACAGCTGGAGCCTCCCATTGCGCAGAGCGGCCCAGAAGAGACGCCGACACCATGGAAGAAGATGCCGGACAAGAAGACCAGAGCAAGAAGAAGTGGATCGGAGGAAGAAGAAGATGGAAGAAGAAGATGGAAGAAGATGAATAAACCGAAGGATGAAGAAAGGAATAAAGGAATTGTCAAAGACCGTCTCCTGTAATTTTTACAATTTTTGACACTTTTTTGGTGAAATGGTAGGGGTACTTTTGTACCCCCTTACCATTTCACACAGGGGGGGCCGGGATCTGGGGGTCCCCTTGTTAAAGGGGGCTTCCAGATTCTGATAAGCCCCCCGCCCGCAGACCCCCACAACCAATGGCCAGGGTTGTGGGGACGAGGCCCTTGTCCTCATCAACATGGGGACAATGTTGAGGGCATGTGGCCTGGTACGGTTCAGGAAGGAGGGGGGCTGCTCTCGTCCCCCCTCTTTTCCTGCGGCCTGCCAGGTTGCGTGCTCGGATAAGGGTCTGGTATGGATTTTGAGGGGGACCCGACTCCATTTTTTTTTTTGGCGGGGGTTCCCCTTAAAATCCATCCCAGACCTCAAGGGTCTGGTATCGATTTTGAGGGGAACCCCACGCCATTTTGGCCGGGGTTCCCCTTAATATCCATAGCAGACCTGAAGGGCCTAGTAATTGAATTTGGGGGGACCCCCACGCTTTTTTTTTTCTTTTATCAATGACTTTTTTTTTATCAATGACTTTCAATGAATGACTGTTCTCTGTGTTACGGGAGCCGACAATTCATTAGCCGCGAGTGATTTTAAATAGCTTTTTTTCCTGCAAAAATTACACTTTGTGCAGGGTCAGTGCTAAGCACGGGAAACATGCGCCCCTTCACAGGCATACTATACACACCCCCCAGGTATGAAATTTAAAGGAATATTACACTTTTATTGTTTCACTTTAAGCATTATTAAAATCACTGCTCCTGAAAAAACGTCCGTTTTTTTTTTTAAAAATTTGCATTGATACATGTCCCCTGGTGCAGGACCCAGGTCCCCAAACACTTTTTATGACAATAACATGCATATTAGCCTTTAAAATTAGCACTTTTGATTTTGAATGTTCGCGTCCATTGTAATTAATAGGGTTCTTAAATTCACATGGACTTTAGGTCCATTCGCGGGTTCTGGTGCGAACCGAACCCGGGGGTGTTCGGCTCATCCCTAGTGGTGACATTCGTTGCGTATGACGTTACTACGTAGAGGCTAGTAGCCAATAGCTTTGGTCTCGTAATTTGATCTGAGCATGCGTGGCACTTTGTCCGTCGGAATTCTCTACACACGATCGGAAAAAGTCAGATCGGATTTTGTTGTCGGAAAATTTAAGAGCAGGATCTCAAATTTTTTCCGTCCGAAATTCCGACGGAAAAAGTCAGATGGAGCCCACACACAGCCGGATTTTCCGACAACATGGTCCGATCGGACATTTTCCATCAGAATCTCCAACCATGTGTACGGAGCATAACAGTAGGTACTGAGAATAAGTCCAAGCTGTGTGTAGCCCATAGCCCTAAAAAAAAAAAACCCTGACCAATGCACTAATTCTGATCAAAGACCACCTCTATGGACAATACCGATACCTTCTTCTAATTATAGTTTTTTGGGTGAGGGCAGTATGTGCTTTTTTAGTATGTACTGACAAAGAAAATCTGCAGATTTTCTGCAGAATTCCAACACATTTTCTTTTCATGCTTCACTGGTGTCGCAGCTCAGTTTGCTCATTTTTCAGTAGCACATTAGAGGTGACATTACAGTCCTTACAGGTTATTTGATTCCATTATTATTATTATTTCTTCTCTCTTTCCTTGTATGTGTTAGACTTCAAATATAGATTATTAATCTTGCACTTCTTTAAACTAATGACATGTAAATTTGCATTATATTTTTATGTCACTCCCAGACAGTCGCCATGGTAACATGCCATGTATCTTGCAAAAAGCCGACCAGCCGCAGGCTTTACATTTCATTTTAACCGATGCATTTCACTTTTGCTCGTGTAGAATTCCTACACTGAAGTATGTGGTGTTTTCCTTCCTCAGCAGTGATTTCCCTATCTCCTAGGAAACATGTTTCAGCTCTTCACTTCTTATCACAGACTAATATTTGAGTGCTGTACACAGTGCCTATTATAGGAAGGTGTTCTTGTACACTCCTGTACCAAAAGCAAAAAATAAATAAATCTATGCTAACAAGTGGCACTGAGCAACCTTTTTAAAGGGAAAGTGTCACTACAACATAATTAGTATGGCAGCTGAAGAGAAAAGGTGTAACCAGGAAACCCACTGGTGTATAATCTTTGGTGCCCAAGGCAATGCCCCTCTGCTAGAGGAGTGAAGGCAGAAAAATCTGAGGTCCACTGAGCATCTAATTTTTTCGTTTTTTTTTATGTTTTTAGTCCAAGTATACAGCAGGTCTAGGTTTGTCCCAAACATGTTTAAATTCACTTATTGTTGACTGACTCATTACTTCTGCTGGAAGTCTGTTCCAAGCATTAACCACTTTCTGTAAAAATACTTTCCAAAGAGAAGTTATGAACTTTCTTCTGGCTAATTTGAGCTCATGTACCGTGTTATTGATCTTAGGTTTATGCCATCCTAAAGATTGTTCACACCCTTCATGCATCTAATGATCTCAGTTATGTTCCCCCTTTCCCTCAAGACTGTACATATTAATCTCCTGCAGTCTTTCCTTTCTTTACCATTTTTGTTGTCCGTCTCGGCACTCATTCTATCTTATGATTATCTTTTTTTGTATGCAAGACCTCCAGAACTGGTATGCTAAATGAGGTTTAACTAAAGATCTATATAGAGAGAAATTAGGTCCTTCTTCCACCTGCTAGTGACCACATTAGTGATACGCCCCAGAATTCTGTTCACCTTTCCCACTGACTGGCCACACTGTTTGCTCTGTTGCAATCATCTGAACAAAGCACCGCCAAATCTTTTACCTCTGTAGTTCTGGCTAACACTGAACCCCCAATAATGTGCTCTATCAGAGGATTGTTTTTCCTAAGTGCATTATTTTGCATATAGAAATATAGAACTGCAGCTTTCACCGATTTGTCTAATCTTCCAGCAATGCCAAATTAGGTTCCATTTTAAGAAAAATCTCCAGAAATAGCAACCGTATTGCACACCATTGGGTTATCAGCAAAATACATACTTTGCCTACCAAAACCTTCAATTATAACATAATTAATAGAACAAAATACAGAGTTTTGTAGTATGCCACTGGTGACTGGTATCTGTTCTAAATAAACCCCATTTACAACCATACCCTAAAATGTTTCCTTTAGCCAAATGCGTATCGGTTGAATTATCCAAGGGTAAGTAATAGCTTGTACAACTTTTTCATGAAATCCATATGTAAAACTATCAAATATTTTGCTGAAATCAAGAGAAGATCTGTCTACAGCACCTCCCACCCCTTCCCATTCCAAAACAATTGTTATATAGTCAAAAATATAATGAGATTAGTTTGCCTTGATCTTCTCTCAGTAAAGCCATGGGGCTTTGGGTCCAGCATGTTGTGTGTTTTTAAATGATCATTAATTCTTCTTTTTAGGAGTTATCCTATTAATTCTACTACTACAGGTGTGAAACTTATTTTCCTGTCATTGCCAGCGTTTTCTCTGTAATTAAAAATATATAAAGAAATAACAAGCTGTGATTGGATGTTTTAGGTTCTGATAAGCAGTGGCCGACAAGAATCACAAGCAGGAAAATGGGTGATTTATTGGGAAGCTTGAAATTAATAGCAGGGTGCAGAAACATTTGAATCACAAAATATTTTTTTTTTAATGCAAGAATATGGTTTCATCTGATAAAACGCAGGTATTTTATGATTCGCTAGTGTTAACCCTGCAAATTTGGTCCTCAACTGACTTATTTACAAGGCCTGCTTAATAACACAAGCTTACCAAATAAATGTTATTCACTGCTTCTGAAGCTCACTGTGGCTTATTAAATCCTAGTTTTACCATAGAAAGCTTAGGATTTTCACTAAATGAATATGAATAAAAATACAAAAATAATGGTTGTCATTCAAATGAATAGCTGAAGAAGCAGATAGAGTGTCTATAGCCACAATATCACTATAATATAAAATGTATACAAAGATATAGATGGCTCCAATAGGCAACAGTCACAACCTATAGGCTCAGAAGAACAATTCTTTTAACAGAACATGTCCAAAGCATGTAACCAGCAGAGTTTAATTAAATGGGAATACAAAATATTTCCAGGAAAACACTAGTAGTACATCTTGTGACTGAGAAACAACTTCCGACGTCACAATAGGTGTCCAAAAATAAAACAATCAGAAAAGTGTTCTTTTCCTAATGTGACAGCTGACCTGCCATGTCTAATTACCTCAGTCTACTGGTGCACAGCAAGACAATCATACATCAATGAGCTTCAACAGTTCCAACTCAGGAAAGCATGCTAGGCAAAACTAATCTTCAAACTACTGTGGCCGGGAAGACATTCAAGAAACTAATTTAGGATGAGAGTATTAGGGATGAACAGTAGAAAATCTCTTCTGTTATTATTTAAGGTACTTGTATAGCGCCGTCAATTTACGCAGCGCTTTACATATAACATTGTACATTCACATCAGTCCCTACCCTCAAAAAGCTTATAATCTAAGGTCCCTAACTCACATTCACTCACATTTATATACTAGGGCCAATTTTAGACAGAAGCCAATTAACCTACCAGCATGTCTTTGGAGTGTGGGATTACCCGGAGGAAACCCCACACAGGCCCAGGGAGAACATGCAAACTCCAGGCAAGTAGTGTCATGGTTGGGATTTGAACCATCGACCATTTTTACTGCTAGGCAAGAGTGTTACCCACTACACCACTGTTCTGAATTTAAGTGCATAAATCAATCTGAAACTTTGCAAAAAACATTAACATTAGAAATGCAGAAATCGTAAGGTTTGTTAAAAATCTTTCCATGAATTTTAAAGCAAATGATAAAATATTGAAAATAATAATAAAAAAAAAAACAAGTACAAGATCATCTTGAAGTAATTTATCTGATCAATGATTAAAAGCGTATGTATAGTTGGTAATTACTATGCATTTGAGGTAGGCCTATTTTCTCATCACATATGCAGACACTGCTTCCTAATGTGTAAAGAGTTGTGCTTTACTTTATTACTATTTTTCAGACTCCATGTTTTACAGTTAAAATCAGTGTTTTTTTGCTAGAAATGTAAAAAATATATAATGTTTGAGGATTCTAACACCCTAGAGAATAAAATGGCTGTTGTTGAAATACTTTGTCATACCGTATTTGCGCAGCAGTCTTGCAAGCACACTTTTTTGGGGAAAAAAATACTTTTTTGAATTGAAAAATAAGACAACAGTAAAATTAGCCCAATTCTTTTTTTATATTAGGTAAGATAATGTTACGGCAAGTAAAATGATACCAAACATGTCATGCTTCAAAATTGCGCCCGCTCGTGGAATGGTGCCAAACTTTAACCTTTAAAAATTTCTGCAGATTACCAGTTTTGAGTTACAGAGAAGGTCTAGGGCTAGAATTATTGCTCTCACACTAATGATCACGGCAATACCTCACATTTGTGGTTTGAACACCGTTTTCATATGCGGGAGCTACTCACGTATGTGTTCGCTTCTGCATGCAAACTCGTTGGGACGGGGTACTTTAAAAAAAAATGTTTCTTATTTATTTAACATTTTATTTTTTATTTTGACACTGTTTATTTAAAAAAAAAAATTTGGATCACTTATTTTTATTACAAGGAATGTAAACATCCCTTGTAATAGAAAAAAAGCATGACAGGACCTCTTAAATGTAAGATCTGAAGGAACAATCCCCCACGTTGGGGTTTTTAGGCAGCGTACAATTGAAAGAGTCAGAGTTGGCATGTAATAGAATAAAGGATTTATTTGTAAAAAATTAATTAATAACATTGAGTTAGAACATGAGCTCCAGTGGGGATGAGTAATACATCAATATTTGTATATAAAAGAGAACATGGATATACATTTGAGCAGATTAATATTCACATAACAACAGTTGTATCACTAATCTGTCGTAAAGGTGAAAAAATGTTCCCTGACGCGTTTCAACCCGATACACGGGTCTTCCTCAGAGGGAAAGAGGAGTCTGCTAAACAAAGGAAGAATGTCAATGTTAGTGGAAATAACATAGGTTACAGGGTGAAGAAGCTCCAAAATTGAGGAGCAAAGAGTCAAAGCACCGTGAAGTTTATATTTACCACAGAGTGTATATCCTGAGAAATAAAAATTTGTGTAGTGAACCCACGTGGAGTATTTTGGTAAGGAGAACACCATCCACTAATCCCGGGGTGAGCCAGATGGTTGGGCTGAAAGTTCACCCGGGTCCTCAGGTGCCACGAAGCCTTGCGGGACGTCACACGTGCAGGTTTCCTTACCTTCCTCTCCCACTGCCGAGGCAGTGGTGTCCGGAGAAGGGGGAATATGACCTGGGGGAGGGAACACAGGGTGCGCATGTGTCACCTAAAGAATAATACGCGACCTTACATTACTCTTCCAGGAGAACAATACCCTTGACCTTATAGATCAAATCGATCTAGAGAGCCTATTAGATAGTGTCCACCCATCCACATCTAACTCGAACAAAAAATTCAAAAAACCCTCTTCCAAGTTTCCCCCTCTTAGTTTATGTTCTAGCATTGACACCTTTGTCAAACAGACCACCCGTGATATTTCCAAGATTACATGCAGGAAAACACATCCCAACAATCTAACTCCGGAGGAGTCTAAAGCCATTGAATCATTACGGCTAAATACCAACATTACTATAAAGTCTGCGGACAAGGGAGGTAACGTAGTTATTATGGACAACACCGACTACGTAGGAATGTGTCAAAAGATTCTGGAAAACAAAGATTGGTACATACCAATCCCTGTAAAACAAATACATGTATACTATAGTAAATTTTATGATCTAGTCGATTCTGCATTTAACAGAGGAGCCATCACTCAGGATGTATACGATTATGTTAGGACCAAATACCCCAAAGTGGCAACCTTCTATAGCTTGCCAAAAATACATAAATGTATGGCCCAACCTCCTGGACGCCCCATCGTCTCTGGTCGAGGCAATATCTCAGAGAACCTTAGCAAGGTCATAGATTCATACCTTCAACCATTTGTCGTATGTATGCCGTCCTTTCTCAAGGACACCATACATTTACTGCAGACAACAAATGCTATAGTCTTATCCTCACAAGCCCTCTTGGTAGCCATTGATGTAGAGGCTCTCTACAGTTCGATTCCGCACATCAAAGGAATCGCAGCTGTACAGAGGACATTAAGACACAACCCCAAATATGATGATTCACTAAATGATTTCATCATCGAGGGGTTGAATTACATTTTACATCACAACTTTTTTTCATTCAATAATTCCCACTTCCTCCAGGTGCAGGGCGTGGCCATGGGCACATGCTGCGCCCCGGCTTACGCCAATCTGTACCTGGGGGAGTGGGAACAATCCCTCCTGAATGATAAGGGCCTCGCTTTGTACACTAGCCATATTACCACATGGCTAAGGTACATAGACGACATACTTGTCATTTGGGATGGACCAGAGGATCTACTATTAGAATTTTTTGCCCAGCTTAATCACAATGAATACAACTTGAAATTCACCACGACTCATGACCATAATCAATTGACCTTCCTTGACGTACTTATCGGTCGTTTACCTGATAATTCTATCTATACCACCCTATTCCGCAAAAACACCGCAGGAAATACAATCCTCCATGCGGAGAGCTTTCACCCACTCACACTTAAACAGTCGATCCCCTATGGCCAATACTTGCGCCTACGCAGGAACTGTTCAACTGATACACTCTTTAACACAGAAGCTGGCCTCCTCCAGTCCAGATTACTGGCACGCGGATATAGCCGGTCTTGCTTGCGCAAGGCTTACAACCGTACCTTTGCGCAATCTCGATCCAACTTACTCGCACAAAAGAAGGCCAAAAGTGATTCCGAAAGGGACTCTACCAGGATCATTATGCGATTTTCCAAACAGCATGAGAGTATCAAGAAAATCATTTTACGCCATTGGTCCATCCTAAAGGACGACACGAAAGTTAGTCAATTCCTCCCTAACACTCCTGCTATAACTTTTAGACGAGCCACTTCACTACGCGATCAACTCGTGCAAAGTGAATTCAAAAATGAGACCACAAGGTTAAAACACTGCTCCACTATAGGTACTTTTCCCTGTAGTCACTGTTCAATGTGTAAATATATGAAACGTGAAAAAATATTCCCCCTCCCTAACGGGGAAGTTTTTCACCCGTCTCACTTTGTTAATTGTCAAACAAGAGGAATTGTGTACATCATGCTATGTGAATGTGGCGCATTCTACATAGGTAAGACGAAGCAGGAGCTCCATAGACGCTTGTCCAAACACGTATATAGTATGCAGATAGGCAACCACTACCTGCCCTTGGGACGGCACGTAGTGATGATACACAATTATATAATGCCCACAGTTACCTTCGCCGCTCTCGATCGGATCCATATACCCGACCGAGGCGGCGATTGGAACAAAGTACTACTCCAGCATGAGCAGAGATGGATACATAGACTCAATGCCACAACGGCGCCGGGCCTGAATGAGTCCATCTCTTTTGCCCCTTTTTTAAAGGGCTTTGTTTCCGGCAAGACCCAATAGAAACATCTCTTGCCTACTACACTTGATGGCACTCTTTGAACACCGTCCTTGCAGCTCCTGCTTCGCCTTCCCTCTTTTTTCTGCATTTCCCATCTTGGGGATAGTTCAATGACCTCCGGGCTAACCTGTTGACAAACTATCTATGTATGTTCCCTGCTTCCCTCTGATATGTAACATAATATAACACAACAACAATTTGGTTACACATCAACATGCTTCCCTCTAATTACGATATGGGCAAACGAAACCAAATGATAGATAGCTAAATGTCAGTCCTTAACCAAAGTCTCTATATACATATGTGGTACATATAACCAATGTTGCATATGCATAATTTCTGTACAAATCATAGTATGTATTTTATTAATATGATATCCCAAAAACTCTTGGACTTCATATTTCCATACTAGAATCAGTCAGTTTTTTGTTATGTCATTTATGTTTGAATTTGAGCTATTGTTCATTTTATTTCCACAATTATTTTCCTGCAGCTATGTTGAGATGGGAGGTAGGTCACGTTTTGTCACTTTTTTTTTTTTTTTTTTTTTTTTTTTTTTTTTTTATTATTATTATTATTATTTCTATTTATTTATTTGTTTCACCTTACCTCCTGCTCAACACAATTTGCCATTCTTTACCCACTGCAGGTTAAATAATTGCAACCAAGGAGGACACCTATCCACCCCTGGGATCCGCCCACACGCTGTTTCGCCCGTGCCCCCTACTTGTGCCACTAGGCCTTCCCGACGAGGGTAAGGAGCCACACAATTCCATCCGATTAGGCTCCTCCTTTTCCCATGATCGACACATCCGGGCTGGTCCCATGTGACCGGTCATTAGTGAGAATCCTCGTCGGCGGCGTCCCTGGACACCCCTGGACGCCGCCCGTCAGTGCGCACGCGCGGGACGCCGCTGGTGCGCATGACGGACGTGCGTCACGTCTTTTACGGCAGGGGCGACGTAGGTACGAGCCTTCACACGGCTTCCAGGGACGCCGGGGACGCCACACGTGGTCCGCCCATTTTTTGGCGGCTTATTGACCCGAATGGGAACCACATACAGGTGCACAACTGTTGACCAATAGGTCTATTCCTCTGTCGGTCATTTCCGGTGATTCACTTCCGGATATCACCGCTGATCATCTAGCCATATAAAAGCAGCATCAGCTATTAAACAGCACTGCCACCATCCGAACAGGACCTTTACTCACTAAGATTGAGATACGGTAAGTCTGGACAACAAATTCTATGCAGCACCTACCACCTATAGTATACCCTAAAATTGCAATGTCCCTATTGGACAACGCTGCTCCTTTAGCCAATAACCAAGTGTTCACATTTATGAACATGCCTAAATTGTGCTTCCAGATTGGGCGTCCTGTATCCACTCAGGCCCTCATCCCAATTAAGCACCACGCTAGTGATCTGGACCCAGAGGTTCTTTCCAGGCACCTGCAAATTGTGGTAATACCCCGGTGCCCTACGTCCACAGGTATGACCCAAGCTTCTTGATATTCACTCACACACACACACACACACACACACACACACATCATCTCATTTCCAATTTTTCATATTCACATTTATTTCACCTCACATCACCTCCATGTTCCCAGCTCCACATCAACTTGCTGTTCCCACTCCCCATTTCCCCTTTTTCTCTTCCCTTCCTTTCTCCCTCCTTTCCCTTTCCCCCTTCCTCCACTCCCCCTCCTTTCCCCACCTCCCGTCTTCTGTTATGCTTCGTTTTCCCACCCTATTATCTGAGCACCCATGTTTCCTTCCTTTCCTCATTTCTCCCTTTCCCTTCCCTTCTCTTCCGTTTCCCCCCCATTTTTCTCTTCTCCTCTTTGCCCCATTCTTTCCCCTCTTTTTCTTCCCTTTCCCTCTCTTTTCTCTCTCCTCCTACTGGAGAAATCTTCTCCCCCTTCACCCTCCTTAACACACATCCTTGATGCACCCACACTCCCCTTTTCATGCACTATGTGTGGAATTTTTTGCTTTGTTTTCTTTTTGTTGCCGTTTGCTCGCAATTTTTTGCCTTAAATTTTGCTCCTTGATAGTCACTCACACATTACACCTCTTGACGCTTTGGCCACCCTATATGACGCCAATGACCACAAATCTATACCCAAACCAATAAAGGCCCTCTTTAGGCCGCTACAACATAATATACCATATCACCTTCATGTTAACCTCTAGTATTATTCTTTAGGTGACACATGCGCACCCTGTGTTCCCTCCCCCAGGTCATATTCCCCCTTCTCCGGACACCACTGCCTCGGCAGTGGGAGAGGAAGGTAAGGAAACCTGCACGTGTGACGTCCCGCAAGGCTTCGTGGCACCTGAGGACCCGGGTGAACTTTCAGCCCAACCATCTGGCTCACCCCGGGATTAGTGGATGGTGTTCTCCTTACCAAAATACTCCACGTGGGTTCACTACACAAATTTTTATTTCTCAGGATATACACTCTGTGGTAAATATAAACTTCACGGTGCTTTGACTCTTTGCTCCTCAATTTTGGAGCTTCTTCACCCTGTAACCTATGTTATTTCCACTAACATTGACATTCTTCCTTTGTTTAGCAGACTCCTCTTTCCCTCTGAGGAAGACCCGTGTATCGGGTTGAAACGCGTCAGGGAACATTTTTTCACCTTTACGACAGATTAGTGATACAACTGTTGTTATGTGAATATTAATCTGCTCAAATGTATATCCATGTTCTCTTTTATATACAAATATTGATGTATTACTCATCCCCACTGGAGCTCATGTTCTAACTCAATGTTATTAATTAATTTTTTACAAATAAATCCTTTATTCTATTACATGCCAACTCTGACTCTTTCAATTGTACGCTGCCTAAAAACCCCAACGTGGGGGATTGTTCCTTCTGTTTTTGCTATCCTTTAGGGGTGAGCAGCATCTTTTTGACCTTCGGGTCTGTGTCTTTCCTTTTGCTATATATTGGGTGGCTAAACACCCCTTCCCCTCTATGACACAAAGATTTAAAACATGAGCTCTGGTATATAGACTGTCGCTACCTATTTTTGATATTTGGTTTGGATTTATTTCTATTCTATTTTTACTTCTAATTTTTGTACTCCCTACACTGTTTTCAGATATATGATGAGTAATTTCCAGGGAGACGAATGGGCTACCCTAATGTTGGGATATGAATCAGAATTTGAGCAGGGTGATCGTGTGGAAACTACAATCTCCACACTCACCTCTAAACTCACTAAAATTCTCGAACAAAAATCAGCACTGTATTGGCATATAAAATCCCTTGATAGGTATAGCCAAGAAAACATTAACCCCCTGGGACTTAGGGTCCAGATTTTCCCAAACCTGGACCAAATCAGTAATGAATGCAAATTAGAATGGGAGGATAACCTAAAAAAATGCTCACAACAAATGATGGGTATCCTAGGAAAGGAATACACTAGACAAATGCTACTACTAGACATAGAGATTAATAACTTGGAATTGGCCCTCAATCCCTTCATACAACATCCAGTGTACTTGGGCCTACAGGATCAATTACGGAATGACCT
The DNA here is from genome assembly GCA_028564925.1 of Lithobates sylvaticus. Lineage (NCBI taxonomy): Eukaryota > Metazoa > Chordata > Amphibia > Anura > Ranidae > Lithobates > Lithobates sylvaticus. The sequence continues at coordinate 134,982,068 of CM053027.1, forward strand.
GTCGGTCCACAATAAAAATATTTTACAAAAAAAAGAACTCAAATATTGGAGGGACAAGATGGCCTTCCAGGAAGGACGTGCGTACAGGTGGAACCCCCCTAAAAAAAGCACAGGGAATATTCAACCCTCTAACAACTTTAGGAAAATACCTAAAACAAAAGGTACCCCCACCACCAACCAACACAATCAGCATGATAACACAACACACAAAGGAAGAGGTAAATACAAACGCAATCGTAATAATAAGGGCTCACCCGAACAGGAAAATAAAAAACGCATCACTGATACTGACGTTGAATCCAGACCTGTCAGTCAAGACGCGTCCATCAATGTTGATAACCCCAATAATATTCCTACTATGGAAACCTCGGGATCCGAGAATCCCATGATCTCGACCACTAATCAACAATTGACAGAACAACCTACTGTCACATGTTCACCCTCTTTAAACCCCGTACGGGGATTCCCCCTACCCCAACCGAACAGGGGAACAGGGAACTTAGACGCTTTTGTCAAACGGATTCCGAACCACTTAGCGTGATCAACCTTTCATCATACCCATTATCCAGAGCCGAACGCAATGTCCTCGTTCGAGGGCTGACTTTCTGCCCACAAACCAATTTTAACCTCTTCGAAGTCATCACGGATCTCCAACTCTTTGCGCGCAGGCTCCTACTCAAGAGCCTGCACGCAAAGACTGAAATCCCTGATGACAATACTGATTGGTCCACCTTCAGTATGAGGGAGTTCAAAGCACTACGCGACCTTACATTACTCTTCCAGGAGAACAATACCCTTGACCTTATAGATCAAATCGATCTAGAGAGCCTATTAGATATTGTCCACCCATCCACATCTAACTCGAACAAAAAATTCAAAAAACCCTCTTCCAAGTTTCCCCCTCTTAGTTTATGTTCTAGCATTGACACCTTTGTCAAACAGACCACCCGTGATATTTCCAAGATTACATGCAGGAAAACACATCCCAACAATCTAACTCCGGAGGAGTCTAAAGCCATTGAATCATTACGGCTAAATACCAACATTACTATAAAGTCTGCGGACAAGGGAGGTAACGTAGTTATTATGGACAACACCGACTACGTAGGAATGTGTCAAAAGATTCTGGAAAACAAAGATTGGTACATACCAATCCCTGTAAAACAAATACATGTATACTATAGTAAATTTTATGATCTAGTCGATTCTGCATTTAACAGAGGAGCCATCACTCAGGATGTATACGATTATGTTAGGACCAAATACCCCAAAGTGGCAACCTTCTATAGCTTGCCAAAAATACATAAATGTATGGCCCAACCTCCTGGACGCCCCATCGTCTCTGGTCGAGGCAATATCTCAGAGAACCTTAGCAAGGTCATAGATTCATACCTTCAACCATTTGTCGTATGTATGCCGTCCTTTCTCAAGGACACCATACATTTACTGCAGACAACAAATGCTATAGTCTTATCCTCACAAGCCCTCTTGGTAGCCATTGATGTAGAGGCTCTCTACAGTTCGATTCCGCACATCAAAGGAATCGCAGCTGTACAGAGGACATTAAGACACAACCCCAAATATGATGATTCACTAAATGATTTCATCATCGAGGGGTTGAATTACATTTTACATCACAACTTTTTTTCATTCAATAATTCCCACTTCCTCCAGGTGCAGGGCGTGGCCATGGGCACATGCTGCGCCCCGGCTTACGCCAATCTGTACCTGGGGGAGTGGGAACAATCCCTCCTGAATGATAAGGGCCTCGCTTTGTACACTAGCCATATTACCACATGGCTAAGGTACATAGACGACATACTTGTCATTTGGGATGGACCAGAGGATCTACTATTAGAATTTTTTGCCCAGCTTAATCACAATGAATACAACTTGAAATTCACCACGACTCATGACCATAATCAATTGACCTTCCTTGACGTACTTATCGGTCGTTTACCTGATAATTCTATCTATACCACCCTATTCCGCAAAAACACCGCAGGAAATACAATCCTCCATGCGGAGAGCTTTCACCCACTCACACTTAAACAGTCGATCCCCTATGGCCAATACTTGCGCCTACGCAGGAACTGTTCAACTGATACACTCTTTAACACAGAAGCTGGCCTCCTCCAGTCCAGATTACTGGCACGCGGATATAGCCGGTCTTGCTTGCGCAAGGCTTACAACCGTACCTTTGCGCAATCTCGATCCAACTTACTCGCACAAAAGAAGGCCAAAAGTGATTCCGAAAGGGACTCTACCAGGATCATTATGCGATTTTCCAAACAGCATGAGAGTATCAAGAAAATCATTTTACGCCATTGGTCCATCCTAAAGGACGACACGAAAGTTAGTCAATTCCTCCCTAACACTCCTGCTATAACTTTTAGACGAGCCACTTCACTACGCGATCAACTCGTGCAAAGTGAATTCAAAAATGAGACCACAAGGTTAAAACACTGCTCCACTATAGGTACTTTTCCCTGTAGTCACTGTTCAATGTGTAAATATATGAAACGTGAAAAAATATTCCCCCTCCCTAACGGGGAAGTTTTTCACCCGTCTCACTTTGTTAATTGTCAAACAAGAGGAATTGTGTACATCATGCTATGTGAATGTGGCGCATTCTACATAGGTAAGACGAAGCAGGAGCTCCATAGACGTTTGTCCAAACACGTATATAGTATGCAGATAGGCAACCACTACCTGCCCTTGGGACGGCACGTAGTGATGATACACAATTATATAATGCCCACAGTTACCTTCGCCGCTCTCGATCGGATCCATATACCCGACCGAGGCGGCGATTGGAACAAAGTACTACTCCAGCATGAGCAGAGATGGATACATAGACTCAATGCCACAACGGCGCCGGGCCTGAATGAGTCCATCTCTTTTGCCCCTTTTTTAAAGGGCTTTGTTTCCGGCAAGACCCAATAGAAACATCTCTTGCCTACTACACTTGATGGCACTCTTTGAACACCGTCCTTGCAGCTCCTGCTTCGCCTTCCCTCTTTTTTCTGCATTTCCCATCTTGGGGATAGTTCAATGACCTCCGGGCTAACCTGTTGACAAACTATCTATGTATGTTCCCTGCTTCCCTCTGATATGTAACATAATATAACACAACAACAATTTGGTTACATATCAACATGCTTCCCTCTAATTACGATATGGGCAAACGAAACCAAATGATAGATAGCTAAATGTCAGTCCTTAACCAAAGTCTCTATATACATATGTGGTACATATAACCAATGTTGCATATGCATAATTTCTGTACAAATCATAGTATGTATTTTATTAATATGATATCCCAAAAACTCTTGGACTTCATATTTCCATACTAGAATCAGTCAGTTTTTTGTTATGTCATTCATGTTTGAATTTGAGCTATTGTTCATTTTATTTCCACAATTATTTTCCTGCAGCTATGTTGAGATGGGAGGTAGGTCACGTTTTGTCACTTTTTTTTTTTTTTTTTTTTTTTTTTTTTCTCATTTTTATTATTATTATTATTATTTCTATTTATTTATTTGTTTCACCTTACCTCCTGCTCAACACAATTTGCCATTCTTTACCCACTGCAGGTTAAATAATTGCAACCAAGGAGGACACCTATCCACCCCTGGGATCTGCCCATACGCTGTTTCGCCCGTGCCCCCTACTTGTGCCACTAGGCCTTCCCGACGAGGGTAAGGAGCCACACAATTCCATCCGATTAGGCTCCTCCTTTTCCCATGATCGACACATCCGGGCTGGTCCCATGTGACCGGTCATTAGTGAGAATCCTCGTCGGCGGCGTCCCTGGACACCCCTGGACGCCGCCCGTCAGTGCGCACGCGCGGGACGCCGCTGGTGCGCATGACGGACGTGCGTCACGTCTTTTACGGCAGGGGCGACGTAGGTACGAGCCTTCACACGGCTTCCAGGGACGCCGGGGACGCCACACGTGGTCCGCCCATTTTTTGGCGGCTTATTGACCCGAATGGGAACCACATACAGGTGCACAACTGTTGACCAATAGGTCTATTCCTCTGTCGGTCATTTCCGGTGATTCACTTCCGGATATCACCGCTGATCATCTAGCCATATAAAAGCAGCATCAGCTATTAAACAGCACTGCCACCATCCGAACAGGACCTTTACTCACTAAGATTGAGATACGGTAAGTCTGGACAACAAATTCTATGCAGCACCTACCACCTATAGTATACCCTAAAATTGCAATGTCCCTATTGGACAACGCTGCTCCTTTAGCCAATAACCAAGTGTTCACATTTATGAACATGCCTAAATTGTGCTTCCAGATTGGGCGTCCTGTATCCACTCAGGCCCTCATCCCAATTAAGCACCACGCTAGTGATCTGGACCCAGAGGTTCTTTCCAGGCACCTGCAAATTGTGGTAATACCCCGGTGCCCTACGTCCACAGGTATGACCCAAGCTTCTTGATATTCACTCACACACACACACACACACACACACACACACACATCATCTCATTTCCAATTTTTCATATTCACATTTATTTCACCTCACATCACCTCCATGTTCCCAGCTCCACATCAACTTGCTGTTCCCACTCCCCATTTCCCCTTTTTCTCTTCCCTTCCTTTCTCCCTCCTTTCCCTTTCCCCCTTCCTCCACTCCCCCTCCTTTCCCCACCTCCCGTCTTCTGTTATGCTTCGTTTTCCCACCCTATTATCTGAGCACCCATGTTTCCTTCCTTTCCTCATTTCTCCCTTTCCCTTCCCTTCTCTTCCGTTTCCCCCCCATTTTTCTCTTCTCCTCTTTGCCCCATTCTTTCCCCTCTTTTTCTTCCCTTTCCCTCTCTTTTCTCTCTCCTCCTACTGGAGAAATCTTCTCCCCCTTCACCCTCCTTAACACACATCCTTGATGCACCCACACTCCCCTTTTCATGCACTATGTGTGGAATTTTTTGCTTTGTTTTCTTTTTGTTGCCGTTTGCTCGCAATTTTTTGCCTTAAATTTTGCTCCTTGATAGTCACTCACACATTACACCTCTTGACGCTTTGGCCACCCTATATGACGCCAATGACCACAAATCTATACCCAAACCAATAAAGGCCCTCTTTAGGCCGCTACAACATAATATACCATATCACCTTCATGTTAACCTCTAGTATTATTCCTTAGGTGACACATGCGCACCCTGTGTTCCCTCCCCCAGGTCATATTCCCCCTTCTCCGGACACCACTGCCTTGGCAGTGGGAGAGGAAGGTAAGGAAACCTGCACGTGTGACGTCCCGCAAGGCTTCGTGGCACCTGAGGACCCGGGTGAACTTTCAGCCCAACCATCTGGCTCACCCCGGGATTAGTGGATGGTGTTCTCCTTACCAAAATACTCCACGTGGGTTCACTACACAAATTTTTATTTCTCAGGATATACACTCTGTGGTAAATATAAACTTCACGGTGCTTTGACTCTTTGCTCCTCAATTTTGGAGCTTCTTCACCCTGTAACCTATGTTATTTCCACTAACATTGACATTCTTCCTTTGTTTAGCAGACTCCTCTTTCCCTCTGAGGAAGACCCGTGTATCGGGTTGAAACGCGTCAGGGAACATTTTTTCACCTTTACGACAGATTAGTGATACAACTGTTGTTATGTGAATATTAATCTGCTCAAATGTATATCCATGTTCTCTTTTATATACAAATATTGATGTATTACTCATCCCCACTGGAGCTCATGTTCTAACTCAATGTTATTAATTAATTTTTTACAAATAAATCCTTTATTCTATTACATGCCAACTCTGACTCTTTCAATTGTACGCTGCCTAAAAACCCCAACGTGGGGGATTGTTCCTTCTGTTTTTGCTATCCTTTAGGGGTGAGCAGCATCTTTTTGACCTTCGGGTCTGTGTCTTTCCTTTTGTTAAATGTAAGATCTGGGGTCAAAAAGACCTCAGATGTCATACTTACACTAAAATGCAATAAGAAAAAAAAATCTCCTTTAGGAGCATTGGGCGGAAGTGACATTTGATGTCGCTTTCGCCAGTCAATTCTATGGAGCCGAGTGGAGGCCATCTTCCCCTCACTTGGTAGCCAGCCAAACAGGGGAGACTACGAGATGGCACCGGAGCACCACGGGAGGGGGTGAGGGCCCGCTCCCGATAAAAGTGATCTTGTGGTGAATCCACCGCAGAGACCACTTTTATCTGAAAAAGGACTGCCCGCTGAAGAAGAGGATACTGGGGTTATGGCAGCTATCTGCTGTCATAACAACAATATTCATCTACAAAGTGCTGATGTTTGACGGCGGGCTGTCCGTAAGTGGTTCAAGTGATAATTTAAAAAAAACTTTACTAACAAACATGTTATACTTACCTGCTTTGTGCAGTGGAATTGCACAGGGCTGCCTGGATCCTCCTCTTCTCGGGTCCCTCTTCGATGCTCCTAGCTCCTCCCTCCTGTTGAGTGCCCCACAGCAAGCAGCTTGCTATGGGGCACCCAAAACGAGTTGCAGCTCCGTGTGTCCATTCAGACACGCACCTGCCCCCTCTCTCTACTGATTGGCTAACTGGCTTTAATTGACAGCAGCAGGAGCCAATGGAGCCGCTGGTGTGTCTTAGCCAATCAGGAGGGAGAGTTCCAAACGGCCGAAAGACGCATTGCTGGATAGAGATGGGGCTCAGGTAAGTATTATGGGGGCTGCTGCACACAGAAGGATGTGCATGAATGAAGATAATAGAATGCATGAAGATAAAAAACCTTTTGCCTTTACAACCCCTTTAACCACTTAAGCCCCAGACCATTTGGCTGGCCAAAGACCAGAGCACATTGCGATTCGGCACTGCGTCGCTTTAACTGACAATTGTGACCACAGGGAGCTGTAATCACTGACAGTGTCACTAGGCAGAATGGGGAGATGTTTGTTTACATTAGCATCTCCCCATTCTTCCTCTCTGTGAGACTATTACGGGTATCCCGAAGACATCGAGTCCGCGGGACGCGCAATCCTACTCATTGAGCTCATGGCAGGGGTACGCCCATTTTCCCAGCCGTGCTATTCTGCCGACGTAAATGTACATGCGGCAGTCGGCAAGTGGTTAAGATAAGATAGTAGCCACATTGATAGTGAGTTGACTGACCTATAGCCTGGCATTTTAAGAAGAATCAATAATGCACAACTACTGTGTAGCACTATAAAAGCAGAATTTTGTTTTCGTTTTTAAATGTTAGATAAGATATTTAAAAAAAAAAAAACTAGTTCTAGCCAGATCAGTAAAATCAGATCAGTTTTAAAAAAAGAGCTGGATGCTTTCCTAAATACACAAAATATAACTGGATATTTACATTTATAAGTGATAACGCCAGAGATTGCTGATCCAGAGATTACCATTGCCTTCTGGAGAATTTTTCCCTCCCACTGGAGAAAACTGGATCATGCTTTATAGGGTTGTTTCCTCTGGGTCAACTGTGAATATAGGATCCTGTATACGGAGGTTTACTACGTATTTTTTTTTTTCTATTGGGTGAACTTGTTTCTTTTTTCAACCTATGTAAAACATTATTAGTAGAATGATTTATATCAAGTCATTGCATTTACATGTTTAGAATAAAAAAATAAAAATAAAAAGACTAAACATTTTATTATTCCTGATAAAGACTTTAGACCAGCCTAATTTAAAAGAATCCCCACTTTTATTAGCAAAAAAGATACTGGCAATTACTTGTATGGTTAATGGTGGCTTTTAAAATGCACAGTATGAGACGCACACGCTTATACAAAAAAGGTATATTGTACTGTGTAAGTAGTCTAGTATGCGAACATACTGGGAGAAGTTGCACTGTATAGAATGTTTTTTGGGGTGCCTTGAACAATGCAGAATATGTGACATATATCCCCATCACTTATTTTGGACATCTTAGGTCTTTCTTCTGCCCACCATATGTTTTCTTGCTCCCTCCTTGGGTGGGTTAGGCCTGGGTCCCCTATGCCTGCCCCCAGTGAACTACAGTGATTGTCGCCACTCTGATGTAAGATGTGCAGTCTTTTTATCCATTTTTGTAATAATGCTGTAATATAGTTATGAATCGAATTTTTGTTTATTTATTTGATGACAATAGTGCTACTCCCTCAAAAGTATACTGTCCTGAATAGCACAATTCAAGTAAAACACGTTGACTGTTTAAATAACTGGACAAGATCATTTGAATTATACAGATTATTGCGATATAATCTACTGTTTATGGTCACTAATGTCCTGTATTTGAGGGGAAACTAAGATTTGAGGATGCATTCCTCTTGACTATTCTATTATGCCTTGTACACACAGTCGGACATTCCGACCACAAAATCCGTTGGATTTTTTCTGACGGATTTTGTCCGAATCTGGTGTTGCATACACACGGTCGGACAAAGTTGTCGGAAAATCCGATTGTTCGGAACGTGGTGACGTTCGTTGCATATGACAGAACTACATAGAGGCTAGTAGCCAATAGCTTTGGTCTCGTAATTTGATCTGAGCATGCGTGGCACTTTTTCCATCGGAATTCTCTATAAACGATCGGAAAAAGTCTGATCGGATTTTGTTGTCGGAAAATTTAAGGTCCTGCTCTCAAATTTTTTTCCGTCGGAAGTTCTGCCGGCAAAAGTCCGCTAGAGCCCACACACGATCAGATTTTCCGACAACATAATCCGATCAGACTTTACCCGTCGGAATTTCCGACCATGTGTACGGGGCATAAGTCTTTTAATATATCAGTTTTAAAGAGGTTCACAATAAAATATAAAAAAATGTATATAAGCGTGTGCATCTCATACTGTGCCTTTAAAATCCACCATTAACTGTACAAGTAATTCTTGTTGGTATCTTTTTTGCTATGTTTTTTTGAATGTGGCATTTTTGAAAGCTGTTTTTCTTCACTTTTAAATAGCAGTTTCAATATCCAGAGGACAGTTCTAAAGCCACTTCAAAATGTACAGTAGTAAGTAAATGTACAGTAGTCCTTGAGGTTGCATGCACATGGTGCTATCAAAGTGATCAGAAGTTGCCCAATAAATGGAAAGGAGTGTTGAGCTATGTAGTATGCATTTTTTAACACATCATCTCGTTGGAAACATGTTAATACAGCCACTGAACCGCATTGGCCATGTGAGTACTGCAGGATATCAAAGATTCCTCTGGGCCTGAAAGCAAAAATTATAGGTCTCACAACATTTGCTTATTGATATACAGTAACTTCTAGCAACAGTGCTAATTACTTTCATGTTACAAGGTCGAGTAGTTGTTGCAACATCTGCTAGCCCTGCTGTTATGTCACCTGCAGACAGAGAATGCTTTGAAAATTTTATAAAAATGCTCTGGTACGGAAAACAAATTATGAAGTGAAAAAACATTTCAGATACACTAAAAATGAGATGCATTTATCATTTTTTTCTTTCCAAGCAGTCTTCAAGCTTGAAATTAGACAGATGTATTACGGAGATTTACTGCAAAGCAGGTAGTCCGAACAAGCAATCACTATAAGGAAATAAGGCCATCCTATTGCCTCCTGCCTGATCACAAAGAAAAGACACTAACAAAAAAAACCTCATTATTACATAAAAAATTTAAATCTTTGATTGACAGTTTTACTCTCTTTTAGTAGCTCAGTGACTGTGTCAGGTTAGAACGCCCACTGTTTCCTTTTATCTCCCTAGAACTCCAGCAGTTAAATGTCTACACCTAAGTTCGGAGGTCAAATCCCCTACCATGACCAATACAAAAGTTCTTCCATTCACTGTTAAATGTCTCCGTTTTGTATGTTATGATTAATATAGCAGCTTGAATGAGCATCCTATTGCTCAGTGTGAAGTCGGAAAACAGACTTCATGAGGGAGGGTAACAGAATCTGGGAAGCTTAAATCACTAACATAAAAATCATTAAAGGCAAATATAAGTATAAAATACGTGAGAATTAGTTGGTGAAATAATTTTTAAGCCGTAAAATCTAACCATTGCCATACTCTGTTAGATTTTTCTTTGAACATTAATAGAAAAAACATTTCTCAGAACATCCTTTCTTGCCATCATTGAATAACTAGTTTTATTCAAAAACTCTTAAAGGAAAAGTTTAACTTTATAACATGTTACATGTCCCACTTGTTTTTAGGGTGATTTTTTAAACATTTGTCCAAAAGTGGCTCTGGCAGTGAAAGAGTTAAAAAATATAATCTTTGCACTCACCGTAAAATCAATTTCTCTGAGTTCATCGACAGAAACAGTGCTCCATTAATCCTGACTATAGGGTTATATCGCCTTCTACACGAGGACTAGGCAGAACAAAAAAAAACTTGGCTACACCCATGGGCCATCCTCAGCTGGTAAAGTATATAACCCCCTCTCTGCTATAGGCATTCAGTTTAGTAGCAAGCAGTATAAGAAGTATCAAAAAACTCCTTAGAAGGGTGGGTGCTGTGTCCATCGAATTAACTCAGAGAAATAGATTTTACGTTGAGTACAAAAATCCTATTTTCTCTTTCGTTCATTGGCAGACACAGCGCTCCATTAATCCTGACTATAGGAACGTCCAAAAGCAGTGCCAAAAGGAAAATGAGGGGTGGGGAAAATAACCCAAAGCTAAAATACAAGAGCCCTAACCGGGTCACAGAAGCTCAACCAGGACACAGAAGCTCCATCTGAAATAATTTTTTTTAAGAAAAACACCCCTCAAGAGGGAACTGCCCATCTTAAACAGCATTTTTATTTTTATTTTATACAATCTCAATGTAATATTTCCGCTGCTTGCCTGTGGCCAGGATTCCGGATTGCTTTAACACTATTTGGCAATGTCTGGCTATGTCCCTGGGTCACTCGGGCGGCCGCTGAGATCGCGATTGAGTTGCGCTAGTGTGGGGTAACCTAGGTTACCTCCAACTTCATCTGACAGTCATGGTGTCCTGGTTCTGGTTGTTATCAGGCCAATTTGTAACCATCGCTGTTTTATCCAATAGGTTTATGAGTTTGGGCACTTTGCCCTTCACTAAAATGGTGGTTATGCTTCGGGCTCTCAGTGGTTCAGAGCTGGGCGTGTCTTCGGTGTGTAATATGTATTTATTGGTGGTGAGTCAGCACGCCGCCCGTGCCCCTGGAAGACGTCATCTGTGACGAAACGGCGTAGGGAGGAGCGGCGTGCTGACGTCACCACACAACCACGCAAGCCCGGAAGCGACGGGCAGCAAACTAGAGCCGGCCGGCTATCTATTTGAATTTTATCCTTCTATTTGTTGTAAGTGTAAACCCCCTTTTTTTATTTATTAAAATTTTAAAGTGATACACTATGGAGTTCCTTTTTTATTCCATGTTATTCGTTTGACCGTCTTGAGCCTGTGTGTCCTGCATCCTGAGTGACCAGCCATTGTTTTCTGGAGCCCCTGGCCGGGATTAAGCCACAAGCTTGTGAGACCTCTGTAACAGGAGGTCTCGCACTCTGGTAAGGGTCAGTGTGTTTATCGGTGGAGGTGTTAACCCTTTCCTTACCAGACCACTATTTCTTTTGGTGTTTATTGGATTGATGTCACTTTGAACCACGCTTTAGGAGTTGCCTTTTTTGTTGAATTATACAACTGATTTGGGAATCAAAGACTAATACCAAAGAACATTTTACCTTGGACTATTTGAATTAATATCACTATTACTAGATAGCTTTTATTGTACATTTAGGTTCACCACCCAATTGGTACACCATTATGTTTTAATCACTGTTTTCATCACTTGATTATTGTTTGCAGCGCAATCGTTTGTTTTTCTTTTGGTCTTGTTGATGTGGGTATCTCGCATTCACGATTGCAGCAGCTAATTAACAATTTTTTATATGTTTTTTCTTTTCTACATAATAATCTTTGTGTAAGGTGTGCACTATTCAATACTGGGTCACCATTGTATATTTTTCTGACAGCGCAGTAATCCACATTTTTCCATCTTAAACAGCAGCCCGAGGAACCTTGCGGCCAAAAGAAGTATCTGCAGATGCCAAAATGTCTACTTTGTAGAATTTGGTTAAAGTATGCACTGACGACCAAGTGCACGACAACGGGAGGCCCAAGAAGTACTAAGAGTCACCACCTGTCTGATCCATGTGGAGATGGTAGCCGAAGAAGCAGGCAGCCCTTTCCTTCGTCCTTGTGTAACCACAAAAAGCAAGTTTGACCTCCGAAAGGACTCTGTGGCTGCCAAATACACCCAAATCGCTCAAACCACATCCAAGCAAAGCAAATTCCTTGGGATGAGCCAGCTTGAGACAAGGAAGGCAACACAATGTCCTCATTCAAATGGAAGTCCGAGACCACTTCTTTTTCAGAAATAAAAAAAAAAACTGATAATTGGCATGTGCGTATGTATTCACCCCCTTTGTTATGAAGCCCATAAAAAGCTCTGGTGCAACCAATTACCTTCAGAAGTCACATAGTTGGTGAAACGATGTCCACCTGTGTGCAATCTAAGTCACATGATCTGTCATTACATACACACACACCTTGTTGAAAGGCCCCAGAGCCTGCAACACAAGCAAGAGGCACGACTAACCAAACACTGCCATGAAGACCAAGGAACTCTCCAAACAAGTAAGAAACAATGTTGTTGAGAAGTACAAGTCAGGGTTAGGTTATAAAAAAAATTCAAATCTTTGATGGTCCCTAGGAGTACCATCAAATCTATCATAACCAAATGGAAAGAACATGGCACAACAGCAAACCTGCCAAGAGACGGCCGTACACCAAAACTCACGGACCGGGCGAGGAGGGCATTAATCAGAGAGGCAGCACAGAGACCAAAGATAAACCTGGAGGAGCTGCGAAGTTCCACAGCAGAGACTGGAGTATCTGTACATAGGACGACAATAAGCCGTACACTCCCATAGAGTTGGGCTTTATGGCAGAGTGGCTAAAAGTAAACCATTACTGTCAGCAAAAAACAAAATGGAACGTTTTGAGTTTGCGAGAGGCAAGTGGGAGACTTCCAAAATGTATGGAGGAAGGTGCTCTGGTCTGATGAGACTAAAATTGACCTTTTTGACCTAAGAAAATGCTATGTCTGGCGCAAACCCAACACATCACATCACCCAAAGAACACCTGTTTTTCAGCAGTCGGGATTAGGAAACTGGTCAGAGTTGAGGGAAAGATGGATGGTGCTAAATACAGGGATATTCTTGAGCAAAATCTGTACCACTCTCAAGCCTAGACCTCAATCCAATAGAAAATCTGTGGTCAGACTTAAAGATTGCTGTTCACAAGCGCAAACCATCTAACTTGAAGGAGCTGGAGCAGTTTTGCAAGATGGAATGGGCAAAAATCCCAGTAGTAAGATGTGGCAAGCTCATATAAACTTATCCAAAGTGGGACTTGGAGCTGTGATAGCCGCAAAAGGTGGTTCTACAAAGTATTGACTTTAGGGGGGGGTGAATAGTTATGCACATTGACTTTTTCTGTTATTTTGTCCTATTTGTTGTTTGCTTCACAATAATAAAAAAAAACATCTTCAAAGTTGTGGGCATGTTCTGTAATTTAAATGATGCAAATCCTCAAACAATCCATGTCAATTCCAGGTTGTGAGGCAACAAAACATGAAAAATGCCGGGGGGGGGGGGGGGTCACTGTAGGAACAATGGACAGGGAGGAAGAACCACCTCATCTCTGTGGAACACCAAATAGGGAGTACGACAGCATAATACCACCAACTCTGACATCCTATGGGCCGATGTAATAGCCACCATGAATGCCACCCTCTGGGACCACGTAGGCAAGGGAATCTCCGAAATATTCTCAAATGGAGGTTTCTGGAGAACCGAGAGCACCAAATTTAAATCCCACAGCGGCAAAAGAGACCGTACAGGCGGAGCCACATGTCTGACTCCCTAAATGAAGGTACAAACTAAAGACTGCATGACTAGGGGTTGCTGAAAGAAGATTGCGAAGGCAGACACCTGGCCCTTCATGTTACTCAAGGCCAACTTCTTTTCAACACCCTGTTGAAGAAAGGCCAAGATTCGAGCCACAGAAAAGGAGCGAGGATGAGTGCAAATCGACTCACACCAAGAAATGTACGCTTTCCCTGTAAGTTGGTATATCTTGCTAGAAGTCGACTTCCTCGTCTTCAACATAGTAGGGATCACTGATCCAGACAAACCTCTATTCCTCAGTACCTGTCAAGACATTTCCTATGGGCCGGGTCTTTAAAGGACAGGGAATCCTCTACTGGAATCATGGTTGCTTTATTCAACCTGAAAACGGCAGTGTCCACCACCGGTGGACTAGTCCACTTTCTTTAAAAGTGATTCCCCAAAGGGTAACGTGCTGCAAAACGTTTGGGGACCACAAAGGGTTGCTTTGGTTGCCCCCACTCCTTATAGAAAAATCTGTCAAAATAGGGAAGATAAGGAAACACCTTAGCTGTACGAGGCGTATTGTGTGTACCAAAAGGGACAGCTACGTCCATGGCCACATTAGCCACAGCCTCCATTTTTAAAGTCTCACACACTGCAGTAACAAGTGTGTTCACCAGCATTTTCTCATTTGAATATGGAGGAGTCATCCTCACTATCGGACGGAGCTTGACATCAAGTCCCACTAGACAAGCCACGTCCATGGCGGCACCAGACTCAAAATCATACAAGATAGACTGAGCAGGAGAAGGCGGAGGATGCTTTCAGCTAGGCCTTGCCCACACACCACTTCTACTCAGGATACCAGGGACTGTCAGCGCATCAATGGGGAGCTGGAGTTCCGAGGGACCTGGTGCCTCCATGAGAGGGTCAGTGGGGGAGATGTGACCCTGAGTCTCCATAGGATAAGGGAGACCCCACAGCAACAAAAAAAAGTTTTAGCACCACTATGGACACCCCCACACTCTGGGCACTTGCTAGGAGAGAGAGAGAGAGAGAGAGAGAGAGAGAGAGAGAGAGAGAGAGAGAGAGAAAGAGAGACCCTCAAGGACTCACCAACAGCTTTGGGGGTCGGACGAAGCAGCTCCCTATGTGTGCTAGCAGTCCCTATTTCTGGGAGGAGGATAAGGAGGGCCTAGAGCCCAGGCAGCAACGCGTGGCTCCAACCATCTCCAGCATCTCGCCAGACCAAGTAAAAATGGCCACCAGCCGAAGAACAAACAAAACCAAGGAAAAATCGCCGCCGTGATGTCACGGACCACACAAAAATGTCCGCCGGCCAAAGGGAAAATGGCCACCGAATGCTGTTAAATGCTGGCAGACTGTCTGGGAATCTATACAGGAGTCTCCACTGTGCCCTCTGCACAGGGACCCCCACCGAACCCCAGGTTCTGCACCCCCTACTTGCTAAGGCAGTGCATTCACTACCACATGAGCATTGCCCCGGGGAACATTCACAAAGGGGGTTGGAGGGGAGATTGGGGAAAAAAGCCCAGCTTAGCTAAGGGATTAGGATGGGAGGAGAGAAACCTGCAGGCAGGTCTGACCAACCCTGGAGGGTTCCCGCGTCCACTCCACACCGCACAAAGTATGAGAGGGGGGACTGTACCTACCACTCCATGGATGCAGGTATGACTCCAGCCAGAACCCCTTGCCACTGAAGGCCAGGTGTGTGCTGCAACTCAGACCAGAGCCCGGTCATATGGGACCTTGCGAGACATTTAACTCGTGGGCCAGCCTCTGTCCATTGAGGCTATGTCACGGCTGACCTAGCACGTAACTGTGGTTTGCACGCGCTCACTGGCCAAACAGGGGAGACCACTGGATCTAGATTATTCTGCCCACCCCCAGCCCGGCAGTTGATTGTAGATCTCCCAGGAAGAGAAGGCAAAAATAAAAATTTGCTAGGAAAAAAAGATCCCAGAAGGAGGCCAAGTCCTTGTTCCTGATTAGACAGAAACAAACTGAATGCCTATAGCAGAGAGGCGGTATATACCAGCTGAGGACGGCCCATGGGCATAGCCAAGTTTTTTGTTCTACTAGTGCAGAAGGCGACATAACCCTGTAGTCAGGATTAATGGAGCGATGTGTCGAACGAAAGAAAAAGCACAAGTCAGTTTAAATCGTGTGTGTATTTTATATGTTCACATCAGATGTACTCAGATTATTTGGTTATTTTGCAAGGTTGAGCTCAAAGGACCTTTGTATTACTACATCAGACTATACAGTGAAGAACCCCCTTGTGTACATAGTGTGAATAGTTTAGGTAAATTTAGCTTCACTGTAGTCTGTGGAGCGAGGATTATTGGGGTTATGTACAGTTCAGCTGACAGGCTCTGGGGGCTGAGCCTCTGTCTCCTCCCCCTGGTTTCTGGAAGCTTCAAGAAAGTTCCAGAACTTAGTGGGCAGCGGGAGGGAGATAGAAGCCAGAATATTTATGGGAGCTTTACAAATCCCTGGGTAAGGACGGCCCAGAAGGTGGAGATTTTGCCCATAAATGCTCAGTAACCTGGCCAGAAGGTGTGTGTTGGCCATGGGCAAAAAGGAGTAGAGAGGAGAAGGAACCTGAGAGGGACGCTCACCCCTTCAGTCTCATCTCGACTGGTTGAGACACCCTGATGAGCAAGTGGGACCTTAACAGCAGGAGGCCTGGACAGAGGTCACCATCTATGCTGCAGGTTTAAAAATGGGAGTGAGTAACCTCTACAATTTTTTACCCTCAAAGCCTACAAGGGAGATTGCGGCTGAGTGCAATATTCAGCTAGCTTTCAGAGGGACAGCATACGGTTATCCTCCACCCCTGTTTGGGGTATTCTCAGTTGGAGCCAGGTGCACTGGCATTTTGAACTAAAGACTAAAGTACCTGAAATCAAGTTAGGACTTGTGGCTAGCCAGGATGTACAGTTATTCCAAAGGGAGTACAGTCTGGGATTTTGCTAGAAACCTGTGATCACTCAAGCCGTCCTTAAAGTTCTACATTGACCAAGTTCTGGGCATCCTATAACTGCCCTATGCCCATTAACGTTATTTACCCCAATACAGTAAAATAAGAGCCATTTGACTGGCTCTTTGACTACATGTGCCTGTTGAAAATGTGTGTTGCCTAGCTGTGCAGACAAAGAGTGGTCCAAAATCCAGCGGCTCCTGAGGGGGTAGTGCTACAACAGCTAGTTAGTTTACAAAAATTGGCAAGACATTAAATATCTACTGTACACAGTAGATATCAGTACATAAAAGAAAAGCACTTTGCCCAAACTGTTTCTGGTGTTTAGCAAAATATTTCAGTGCCATTTGGTCAAAATAGCATAAGGCGGTGTAAGGTGAATTACATTTTGTTGACATACAGTATCATTCTTCTAGAGAAATCTGTCTAGAGAGGTATACTAGCACTAGATTAAAAGAAAAAAAAAATCACACGACAAGATCAGTAAACATTTTTACTTGCCTAGAATATCTTTGGTAAAATTTAACTTTGAATATTCTTTGCAATCATGTACAAGGAAAATAAAAAAAAAGAGTAATTTTGCTTACATACCATTAAATGAAGGACATCAGTAGAGCTTTACAACACTCCCCAAGCCCTAGAAAAAACTCCTTTTCAAAGTGCAACTTCCCTGTGAACAGTCTCTTTGCCTTTACTAAATCAGCCCCCCAGGCGTCAGCCAGTATTTTTTACTGACTAGTACTCATAGAAAATCACCATATTTCTTCAACAAAAAAAAGTTTTATTAAACACAAAGTAAACAATTTGGACTGAGCTGCTATCTGTGACTGTGTATTTGAGTCCATTACAGCAGTACAAAATTTTTTGAACAAGCATGACGGTACTCCAAAATGGATATCTACTGGCTAACAGCGAGGATTGCAAGTGACAGATTGCAGCCTAAATGCAACAAAAATATACCTAGCACCAGGAGCAATGTAGGATTTCAACATCAATCCTCTGGCTATCAATCCTCTCCATAACACCTATATTTACAGACAGTTTGGTGTAGTGCTGCAAATCGAATGACAACCAGCAAGAGGGAGGATAGAAACCACTTTAAACTCTGCTTTTGTTGGTCAGAAAAATAGATGGGGGGTGGTGCTGGATCCCCTAGGGCTATATCCATTTTCACCTTATTCTGTGGAAGTGGTAGCGATGTTTCGATACTTTGCTAGCTACTCCCCCGCACAAAAGGATTCCTAGGGCTCCCTTGGATTGTGACTGGAGAAGAACATATAGACTGTAGGGGTAAACCAAAGCATTGTAAACAAAAGAGCAAGTTTAATTTGAATAAGGGTTTAAATATAATCTCTACATGTAGTCAGCATGCTTCTGGGGTTCACAGATGCCCCCTTTATCAGGGTTTAGTAAGTCATAGGTGGTGGACTTGGATTTCTAGGTTTACAATGTTAAAAGCAGTCTGCCTAGGGGGGGAGATTATAGCCCCATGCTATAATTCCCCTTAAACTATAATCATTAGTTGCTGATGAACGGGTTCAAAGCCTACCTGCCCAAACACGTTGAACCCAAAATCCAATGTCCACTACTCAAGACTTTATAATTATTCTTAAGCCCTGATAAAAGGGCTCTGTAAACTGTTCTGCGAAGAACTGACAAGCTCTGAGGGACCTTTGAACTCCCAAAAAGTGTTGGCTATTTGAACGAAAATAAAATTTGCTCTTAGGACTACATTAGAGCTCCAGTCCTCATTTCCTTCTTCACATTCTTGTTTCTGTCTGTGACCCTATTGTACCTACTGCATATACATCTTGTAATTTTCAAATTACTTTAGTATTTACTTAACAGAACCTAACTGGCAACACAGTATCCAGAAGCCTTAGTCTCTTTACTTTTTCATCATGATGGTGCTCCCCCATAGAAGAGACATTAACTCACATGAGATACAGGTTACCATCTTCATTGCACACGAGTATAGCATAGCACTGCTCTCCACAGTTCAACTTGTTCAAGATTGTGTAACCAATCTGCTCTCTAGAATACTGACAAGGTTGATCTTAATCATTGCCCAGTTAATTCTCCAACAACGGTCTTGGATTTGCCTTGTTCAGAGGTACACAGAGTAATTAAAAGTCTCTGTTAAAAAACTATTTTTGGGCCCACCAACTACTGCCCATTGCTGTGTGCAGATACTTTAGATGCAGATGAACAGTACCTGAGCTCTACAAATGAAGTTAAGTGAACACAAATAGTGGATTATTTTTGCATGTCTCAGTGCCAGTCACCCATGGACTGAAGATGATGCTTAATGCTTGATTCCACTTGGATATTACAAAACATCAAACGTGCAATGTTAGGACATAATGAAGAATGTCTTCTGCTATAATCTAGCTATACATAACAAAAAGGGGTCCCAGCACCCAATTCACAATTCCCAGTAAATCATTGTGTAATCACACAGTCTGATTGAATGCTATGTGTCCACCGATATCCTTGTTGATCAGGAAGACTGGCTGGTCTGGGAATTTCATCCACACCAGTTTCCCAGGAGACCACTACCCTAAGGAATATTCTCTCACAAGCTACATAATGCTAGAAAATTTCCTCTGCAGAACAAAAATTCTTGGCACTTGCAAGAAGTCCTTGTGACTGTCACTACATTACATGCACATTCCTCAAGCCATCCATGGCCTGTACACATATTCTTGATTTGAAACGATATACATAAAAATACAAATCAGTTCATTCTCTGAACAAACCAAAGAGGTAGAATCACTCATGTAATAAAACTACGGTAAATCAAATTAATCAAACTGGAAGTTAGGTAACAGAATACAGGGAGGAAAATGATGTTGACACATGAAAAAATAAACTATATGCCAATTTTATATACAAACAATGCCAGTCATCTTTCAGCCCACAGAATATTTTACAATGGACTTTGAAGTTGTTCATTAAAAAATGCATACCCTGTATATAGAAATTACGCATTTAGGTTATACTCTGCATCAGCTACAATCAGATTCCAAATAACTGTTTTCATAATCACAGAAAATAGAATCAAATAGTTCTACCTATTGCTACATCACAAGCTACTGTATTAAACATCTCCAAGCAGCTGTCCATAAGGAATAGCCATCTGTACATTGAATCACGTGGAATGAATACATTGATCCACAAAAAAGAACAGAACAATGTGAGCAGTTTTTCGTTGTTGCATGCACATGTAATGCACAAAAAACATCAAACAAGAGTTAACATCTGCAGACTGTTGTGTGGTGTGTTCAAACACAGCAAGTTCACACATGCCAGGAAATTCATATTCATGTGTTGCATATGAAGGGAATAGAAAATAAGTGCTATAATTGGATATAATCAGTGTTACTTAAAGAACCAGATTACAAAAAAATTCTATTTAGATAACAGCATCTGAATTCCTTTTATATTTTTCACAACATTTCCATGGAAGCCAAGCTGTGCAGAAAAAAATGACAGTGGCAGTGGTTGAGACAAACTATACCATTGTCAGGGGTGCGTTTATCAGTTATGTTTTATACACATTGTTTTGAGTAGGGAATGATTAAAGTCTGAGGCTGTCCATACATTATACAATTTTCTTTTAAATTTATCAAAACCATATAATATGAGGTCAACACTAAAAACGATCAATATGTATGCAATCAGGCATGCTCTTGCACTACACAGTTGAAGGTAAATCTAAAGGAAATTGTATTAAAAAAGTGTATAATGTTTGGCCAGCTTAAGTTTAGTAAAAAAAAAATGAATAAGATCAGCACAAGGGACATGACATACCACCAATGCAATGTGTCCCATGTGCTGTTGGCTCCTGCTTCAGTTGAAATCTTTCTACCACCCATGCCGCCATAACCTTTCAGTGTTTTGGAGGTTAATAGAGCTGAAGGACTTGTCATGTGAACTCATCAAGAGTGTCGACAATGCGTGCCCTTTCTGCCCCTCCTCTATTCATAGAAGTTCTACTATAGACTCTATGGATGAAACATGATCTATGAATGGAGTATGGGCAGATGAATGCAAAATCTGCAGCCTCCATTTTTTTCATTTATAGAAACTAGAAGTTAAAAGATTTTATAAAGCGGGAGGAAAGGGTGGGCATAGTTGGCACTCTTGGTGAATGCATATAACTGGTCCTTTAACTCTATTAACTCCTATAACTCCAGAAGAATACAGTGGCAGGGGTGGGGGTGGAGGGGGGCATCAGAGGACAGCAGCTTTCAACTAAAGTAGGAGCCAGTCGCACAAGGGAATTATCACATTGACAGCAAGTAATGTCAATTGTGCTTATGTTTCAATTTTTTTTTTTTTATTAAACTTTGGTTTTATGACCCCTGTTTTTTATTTAATAATCTTTGCTTGCTATGTTCCTTTAGGGACATTCCCCCTTTATGTGCTGTCACAAAAACACAGCCGGAAGTAAGAGGATATCTATTCAAAGCAAGAACACATCCCTTCATAGACAGTTGTTGCCAGAAGATATTCCCTTTTTCTGTGACAACACAAAGATTTTGGATTTAGTGACATTGGTCACTAGGACAAAAAGACCCTGATTAGGGAGGCAGACCGCAATAAAAACTAAGGTTCTAAACAGTCCTCCAAAAAAGGTCTGGCTTTACATACACTTAAAGGAATTGTAAAGTCTCGTTTTTTTTTAGATAAAAATAACAAACATGTTCTACTTACCTGCTCTGTACAGTGGTTTTGCACAGAGCAGCTCTGATTCTCCTCTTCTTGAGTCCCTCTTCGGTGGCCCTGGCCCCTACCTCCTGTTGAGTGCCCCTACAGCAAGCAGCTTGCTATGGGGGCACTTGAGCTGAGCCTCAGCTCCCTGTGTCCATTCAGAGACAGAGCCACGGCCCGGCCCCCCCTTTATCTCCTCATTGGCTGACTGACTTTGATTGACAGCAGTGGGAGCCAATGGTGCAGCGCTGCTGTCTCAGCCAATAAGGAGGGGAGTCTCGGGCAGCCGAGACACTCCTACAACATTTCTAGACATAGAGGGACCTCAGGTAAATATTAGGGGGGCCGCTGCACACAGAAGGCTTTTTATCTTCATGCATAGAATGCATGAAGATAAAAAAAAAAACTTCTGCCTTTACAATCACTTTAAAAGAGCGTAAATTGGCAAAGTGACAAAGCACTTATCGCATCTAGGTGGCGGCAGCAGATAGCGGCTCCTGTGTCCTCTTTTTCCATCAAGGCGACTTCTGCCCTGCCTCTTCTTCTCTCCTTCTAGGCATCCAATAGGATCGCCTGTCTTTTCAGCCAATTGGGTGATGGGTTTTAAGACCTGCTTCCTGATTGGCCAGGAGGAGGATCAGTGTTACAATAGTGAATATTCATTCGCTATTGTAACACACCTGGGTGGGTTCGGTTCGCATTCTCTGCACGCCTCTGGCTCTAATCAGGTGCTTCAACCCCCCCATTGGAATCTATGCATCTGGCATCCTGCAAGGGGCCTGATGCATGGACAGGCCGCCCCTGGTGAAAATATATAATAATGATATATAAGTGATAAAAAAGTAAAAAGAAAATTTAAAGTAGCAAAAAAAAAAAGCTGCCTACAAGAACAATCATACGTAACACATGCAGCTACATGTCAAAATGATTGTGCTACACGTTACACACGAGTGAAAACTATAATTCTAGGACCATAATTCACTGTTATTTTTTAACTGATTATCTCTAAAGAGTTTAAGGTGTTGCCTATGGACAATTTTGAGTACCAAAGTTTTTTTAGATAACATGTTATATGCAGAGCAGCCCCGATCCTTTTCTTTTTGGGTCCCCCCCGCTGGTGGTTTTGGCTCTTTCCCCTCTGCCGAGTGCAATTGCTATGTGGCCCTCGAGTAGGTTTGCTCCCGAGCTGTGCTCCTGTGAATGGACATTGTCCATCCACGCACAGAGAGAAGCTCAACCCGGCCCCCCTCTCTTTTCTCATTGGCTCACTGGCTCTGATTAACATCAGCAGGAGCAAATGGCTCCCGCTGCTGTGTGAGCCAATGAGAAGCAAGAGAGAGACACACGGGGAGAGCTGCTGCCCTCATGCACATCGCTGGTTGGGGCTCAGGTAAGTATAAAAAGCTGCACACAGTTTTTTTTACCTTAATGCATAAAATAAATTAAGGTAAAAAACCTTCTGCCTTTAGAAGCACTTTAAATAGAGGAGGGGGCGGAAAGGATGGATAGAGTCAGGAAGCTGAGAACGATTATGGCAAGGTGGGTAGGGTAGAGTGGGGGATCAGAGACAACATATTTTAGCTAATGCAGGGGTCAGCAGCAAAAGGGGCACATCGTATTGATTGTAATTAATGTCCCTTGTGCTGATTTTTGTTTTTAACTTTAACTAAGCTGTATATATACAAGCCCATATGTACAAGTCCTTAGAAGAGCAATGGCCTCTCTTCAGATGACATCTCCTAAGCAGTGTTAATTTAGTCAACTAAAACATTTTAGTCGACTAAATGAATACTATTTTAGTCAACTAAAATACGACTAAAACTAAAATGGTATTTTAGTCAAAAGACTAAAATGGGACTAAAACTAAAATGCCATTTTAGCCAAAAGACTAAAACTAAATTAAAATTTGACTTCAAAATTAACACTGGTCTGTAGTGCAGGGTCATACCTCAATACCATAAATAATAGCATATTAGATTTCTCACTGGAGATTTAGTCGACAAAATATGACTAGAACTAAAACAATTGCAGAGGACTAAAATGGGACTAAAACTAAAATGCCATTTTAGTTCTAAGACTAAAGCCTCTTACACACGATCAGACTGTTGGTCAACAAAACCGTGGAATTTTGTCCGAAGGGCATTGGCCCAAACTTGTCTTGCATACACATGGCCACACAATTGTTGGCCAACAATAACGAACGTAGTGATGTACTACGTGTTTTTTCAGCTCTTTAGCGCCACCCTTTGGGCTTCTTCTGCTAAGTTCGTGTTAGTGGAAGTTTGGCGAGTGTTGATTTGCGCTTTTCATTTCGTGCTTTTCAGTTTGTTTCTGAACAGCCGTTCGTCAACCAGACATTTTGCGGAATCAGAGGAGATAACGTGTTTTTATTATTGGCCTTGGAGTTATTGCTTGATAGAAATGATTTGATTTGTGTAATTTTCTAGATATTTTGGATGCATAGAATTGCATTTTTGGTTAAGTTCTATTGGCGATAGCATTGTCTAATTTTATTGTGTTTTCTTTTAAGACTAAAGACTAAAAAATAAATTGAAATTGCTGCAAATGAAACATGCTCCTAAGCCCAGCATCAAAACTCTGATTTGCTCTACATTGGCAGGATCAGACGGTCGAAAATGTTGGTGCAGTACTGTGAATAAAAAAGATATTACAGAAACATTTCAAGATTTACAAAACGGTTTTTTACCTTCCTCGTTTTGGGTTAAAGGCAAATACCAATTAATATCACGTGCGAGAATATGCGTCTTTATTGATTAAAATAAAACAGTAATTTTTTCCCCTTCTGTTACGTGTGGCGAAAAAAGATAAGAGAAATAGTCTCTTTGCATCTTTCTTTTTCCATAGCCTACCCTCACAATCACCACGACCCAAGTCTACCTTACAATGATATGCGTTTCTTTGGCTGTCTTTTCCAGGAACTAGGACCTTGGAAGAGACAAAGACACCACAAGCGGATATAGATGAGCCATAAACCTATTCAACAATTACAACAAAATTTTTAACGAAGTAGAGACACTAAATTTAAAGCTGCTTAGCGCATCCTCGGAAGTATATACTCCATACACGTCCACTAACTTAGATGGCTTCTGTTAATCTATTTTTTTTTAAATTTATATTTTTTTGACCACCTCCTCTGTGACATTCCTCCATGAGCTCCGTGAAGCCCCTTGAATCTTTTACTACCTCTCCCCCACTTCCATTCATTTTTGGAACAAGGCATTGCACGTTGGTTATGGTCATTATACACTGATCTATGCACACCGCTTAAGAATTCCATTAATCCCATAGTCCATCTCTGCAGAAGTGAGATAGGAAGAGGGGTGGATTGGGGGGTGGGTTGGTGGATAGCATTCTACATTATACTGGGGTGGATCATTAGAGAAAACATGTTAGCAGTTCGTTTCGTTCCAAATTGAAATTCGGACACATTGTTTTAGTTTTTTGGAAATGTCGGATGTATCCGAATTTCCGAATTGCAATAGTACCGAATTTTAAATAAATCTGATAAATAGACATAACAGAAAAATTTGTGGAATGAAATTCAAATAGTTTTCGGAGATTCAAAACGTGTTCGCAGAATTTCCAAAGAGGAATAAAATAGAATAGAAAAAATAAATAATGAACAGAAAATAAAAGAATTAATATTATAGTGAGGAAACAGGTAAACTGAAAATAGAGTACAGGAATAAAAGAACAGAATTGACTAGGATTATAATTAGAAAAAAAAAGGAAAATAACCCATCTTCTGAAATTCGAATATGTCAAATAGAATGAATTTGAATTGACTACATAACGAAAAGAATTAGATAGAAATAGGGGAAAAAAAATGAATAGGACTATAATATAATAGGAAGAAGGAAAAAATTAGATAATTAAAAAAAAATAGAATAGTATAGAATAGAAAAGGCATATTATAACCAATTCCCAAAACTCAAGTAGAAACAATTTGGAATAGGATAGAAAAATTACATAGTATAGGAAAAAGAATGAAACAACAGAATGAATACAAAGAGTATAACCATCTTCCATAATTTGTATAGAATAAGTTTGACAATAATAAGAATTAGACAAATAGAAAAATTTAATACAATTTAAAACACAATTGAATTATAATGGAATAAAAATAATATAACAATTTTCTTTAAATTCAAATTAGGAGTTCACATTTTGATACAATAGAAATATAGATTAGCATAGGAAGAAGAGAAAGAGATGGAGAAAAGAAGAAAGATAGAAAAAGAAAAAGATATAAAGATAAAAGAGAAAAAGTAAAGAAAGAAAAATAGAAGAAATGAAAAGAAGTAGGAAGGGTTTATATTCATTCCATTCTATTGATTTTTTTCTATACGTAGTATTGTGTTTATTTTCCTACTTTCGTATTCAGGATTCCAAATTGATTATATGGTTTTGAATCTTGGAAAGTTGGTTTTGATTTATTTCTTTTCTATTGTTTTGTTATTTTAATTCTATTCTTTTTTTTTTGTTTTATTCAAATTTCAGATGAATTGTTATAAGTGCTATCTTAATTCTATTTTTTTTAATTGCTATTTAATGCCTTTCTATTCCATTCTATTCTTTTAATTTTCTATCCCATTTTTGTTTTTTGTTTTGTCTGTTTTACTCTATATATTCGATTCTTTTATTTTCTGTTATATTTGCTTTTCTATCTATTTTTTTAGTTCTATTCCTTTATATTCTATTCGTATTTTATTCTCTTTGGAAATATTTGAAACAACTAGTTCGAATTAGAAATGAACTATTACTAAAAGTGGGATTTGAGCAAACTTTGCACGCATCAAATCGCGAGCCATTTGAATTGTAGAAAAACCGAAAGCAAAATCCGAAAACAAATTAACAAAATTAACTAAACAAATTTTATGTAATAAGGAATCGAAACACATGTTGTTCTGTACATTGTCTAGAGAAAAAACTTAGACATGCCTCTATCAGGAAGTTGGAATACCAGCGAGCAAAAATAAATGAGTTCTGTAGAGCCCTTAAATCTGTCAGCGATGGGGGACGTCGGCGTAAAGCGCGGCTTTACGTTTTAGAGGTGCTTTATCAGCTGCTAGCAGGCCGAATATTAAGAAGGTTATGAAAAGCGCGCGCCAAAT
Source organism: Lithobates sylvaticus (assembly GCA_028564925.1). NCBI lineage: Eukaryota > Metazoa > Chordata > Amphibia > Anura > Ranidae > Lithobates > Lithobates sylvaticus. Next base: position 135,008,763 of record CM053027.1, read on the forward strand.
TGTGTTGCTGCACTTTGCAGGCGCTTTTGCAGGCGCTTCGGCGGCGCTTTCCCATTGTTATTCAAATGGCAGGGGGCACTTAAAGAAGCTGCTTGAGGACTTTTGACGTCTGCCAGCGCAGTCCCCAGTTGGTAAGACTTGGTTTCACTGGGATTGCAGAATTGAGTATGAGCATGTTTTTCAAGCTCTGTGTGAAAGGGGCCTAATGATTCCATTGCTTGCCTTTCATTGGCGAGGCGAAGGGTGGGGGAGGAGTCGCAAACTCTGCCATTAGTCAGAGAAAGTTTGTATTCATTCATTGAATACAAATCTCTCTATGATTGCACTCAGCCCGACTATATTTTGTTCTGGGAATGGGGCAAAAAGTTATTGTCCCACTGCCTGAACAAAGTGCTGTATAATGCATGTAGCTGAGG
>CM053027.1:135009678-135067699 GCA_028564925.1 Lithobates sylvaticus
GTCAAAATGATTGTGCTACACGTTACACACGAGTGAAAACTATAATTCTAGGACCATAATTGACTGTTATTTTTTAACTGATTATCTCTAAAGAGTTTAAGGTGTTGCCTATGGACAATATTGAGTACCAAAGTTTTTTTAAATAACATGTTATACGCAGAGAAGCCCCGATCCTTTTCTTTTTGGGTCCCCCCCGCTGGTGGTTTTGTCTCTTTCCCCTCTGCCGAGTGCAATTGCTATGTGGCCCTCGAGCAGGTTTGCTCCCGAGCTGTGCTCCTGTGAATGGACATTGTCCATCCACGCACAGAGAGAAGCTCAACCCGGCCCCCCTCTCTTTTCTCATTGGCTCACTGGCTCTGATTAACATCAGCAGGAGCAAATGGCTCCCGCTGCTGTGTGAGCCAATGAGGAGCAAGAGAGAGACACACGGGGAGAGCTGCTGCCCTTATGCACATCGCTGGTTGGGGCTCAGGTAAGTATAAAAAGCTGCACACAGTTTTTTTTACCTTAATGCATAAAATAAATTAAGGTAAAAAACCTTCTGCCTTTAGAAGCACTTTAAATAGAGGAGGGGGCGGAAAGGATGGATAGAGTCAGGAAGCTGAGAAAGATTATGGCAAGGTGGGTAGGGTGGAGTGGGGGATCAGAGACAACATATTTTAGCTAATGCAGGGGCCAGCAGCAAAAGGGGCACATCGCATTGATTGTAATTAATGTCCCTTGTGCTGATTTTTGTTTTTAACTTTAACTAAGCTGTATATATACAAGCCCATATGTACAAGTCCTTAGAAGAGCAATGGCCTCTCTTCAGATGACATCTCCTAAGCAGTGTTAATTTAGTCAACTAAAACATTTTAGTCGACTAAATGAATACTATTTTAGTCAACTAAAATACGACTAAAACTAAAATACGACTAAAACTAAAATGGTATTTTAGTCAAAAGACTAAAATGGGACTAAAACTAAAATGCCATTTTAGCCAAAAGACTAAAACTAAATTAAAATTTGACTTCAAAATTAACACTGGTCTGTAGTGCAGGGTCATACCTCAATACCATAAATAATAGCATATTAGATTTCTCACTGGAGATTTAGTCGACAAAATATGACTAGAACTAAAACAATTGCAGAGGACTAAAATGGGACTAAAACTAAAATGCCATTTTAGTTCTAAGACTAAAGCCTCTTACACACGATCGGACTGTTGGTCAACAAAACCGTGGAATTTTGTCCGAAGGGCATTGGCCCAAACTTGTCTTGCATACACATGGCCACACAATTGTTGGCCAACAATAACGAACGTAGTGATTTACTACGTGTTTTTTCAGCTCTTTAGCGCCACCCTTTGGGCTCCTTCTGCTAATTTCGTGTTAGTGGAAGTTTGGTGAGTGTTGATTTGCGCTTTTCATTTCGTGCTTTTCAGTTTGTTTCTGAACAGCCGTTCGTCAACCAGACATTTTGCGGAATCAGAGGAGATAACGTGTTTTTATTATTGGCCTTGGAGTTATTGCTTGAATAATGATTTGATTTGGTATATTTTCTAGATTTTTGGATGCATAGAATGCACTTTTTGGTTAAGTTCTATTGGCAGATAGCATGTCTAATTTTATTTGTTTTCTTTAAGACTAAAGACTAAAACTAAATTGAAATTTGCTGCCAAAATGAACACTGCTCCTAAGCCAGCATCAAACATCCTGATTGCTCTACATTTGGCAGGATCAGACGGTAGAAATGATGGTGCCAGTACCTGTGAATTAAAAAAATATTACAGAAACATTCAGATTTTAAAAACGGTTTACCTCCTCGTTGGAATACCAATAAAGGGATGCGTCCTTTAAAATAAACCAGTATTTTTTCCACTTCTGTGAGAAATAGCTCTTTGCATCTTTCTTTTTCCATAGCCACCCCTCACAATCACCACGACCCAAGTCTTTACATGATATGCGTCTTTTGCTTTTCCCAGGAACAGGACCTTGAAGACAAGCACAACGCATATAGATGAGCCATAACTATTCAACATTACACAAATTAAAGTGACACTAAATTAAAGCTGCATCCTCCAAGAATAATCCATACACGTCCACTACTTAATGGCTCTGTAATCTATTTTTCTTGAAATTTTAGTTTTTTGCCTCCTTGTGACATCCTCCATGAGCTCCTGAATCTTTAACCTCCCCCCACTTCCATTCATTTGGAACAATCATTGCACGTTGGTTATGGTCATATACACTGCTCTATGCACACTATTAATCCCATAGTCCATCTCAGAAGTGAGTAGGAGAGGGTGGATACGTTCCTACATATACTGGGATCATAGAGAAACATGTGCAGTTCGTTTCGTTCCAAATTGAAATTCGGACACATTTTTTAGTTTTTTGGAAATTCGGATGTATCCGAATTTCCGAATTACAATAGTACCGAATTTAAATAAATCTGAAATAACAAAAAAAATGTGAATGAAATTCAAATAGTTTTCGAATTCAAAACGTTTTCAAATTTCCAAAGAGAATAAAATAGAATAGAAAAAAAATAAATATAACAGAAAATAAAAGAATATAATATAATAGAGTAAACAGAACAAAATAGAATACAGAATAAAAGAACAGAATAGACTAGAATATAATAGAAAGAAAATAACCATCTTCTGAAATTCGAATTTCAAATAGAATGAATTTGAATACATAAGAAAAGAATAGAATAAAATAGAAAAAAAATTGAATAGACTATAATATAATAGAAAAGAAAATAATAATAAAAAAAAGAATAGTATAGAATAGAAAGCATATAACCATTTCCCAAAAATCAAATAGAAACAATTTGAATAGGATAGAAAATAACATAGTATAGAAAAAAAACAACAGAATAAAAAGAATATAACCATCTTCCAAAATTTGAATAGAATAAATTTGAATAAAGAATAGACAAATAGAAAAATAATACAATTAAAACAATAGAATATAATGGAATAAAAATAATATAACCATTTTCCAAAATTCAAATAGAATCAATTTGAGTACAATAGAAAATAATAGATTAGAATAGGAAGATGGGTATATTCATTCTATTCTATTGTTTTTTTCTATACTATTGTGTTATTTTCTATTCTATTCAGATTTAAATTGATTATATTTGAATCTTGGAAAATGGTTATATTATTTCTATTCTATTTTTTTTTTAATTCTATTCTTTTTTTTTTTTCTATTCAAATTTCAGATGAATGTTATAATCTATTTAATTCTATTTTTTTTTATTCTATTTTATGCCTTTCTATTCCATTCTATGCTTTTATTTTCTATCCCATTTTGTTCTGTTTTACTCTATTATATTCTATTCTTTTATTTTCTGTTATATTCTTTTCTATTCTATTTTTTCTATTCTATTCCTTTATATTCTATTCTATTTTATTCTCTTTGGAAATTTGAAAACTAGTCGAATTAGAAAACTATTCTAAATTGATTTGAAAACTTTTCAAATCGATTTTAATATGAAAAACCGAAACAAAATCCGAAAACAAATTAAACAAAATTTAACTAAACAAATTTATGTAAATAATGAATCGAAACACATTTTTCGTTCTGTACATGTCTAGAAAAAACATAGACAGCCTCTAACAGGAAGTTAGATCCCAGCAGCAAAAAAAAAAAGTTCGTTAGAGCCCTCTAAAACTGACAGCGATGGGGCGTCGGCGGTAAAGCGCTGCTTTACTGTTTTAGAGGTGCTTTTAACCCCTGCTAGCAGCCGAATAAAAGGTTAAAAGCGCCCGCAAATTGCTGCTGCACTTTGCAGGCGCTTTGCAGGCGCTTCGGCGGCGCTTCCCATTGATTTCAATGGGCAGGGGGCACCTTAAAGAAGCTGCTTGCAGGACTTTTTTTGACGTCCTGCCAGCGCAGTCCCCCAGTGTGAAAGCACTCTGGCTTTCACACTGGGATTGCAGATTGCAGATGAGCCATTTTTCAAGCTCTGTGTGAAAGGGGCCTAAATGAATCCAAAGCTTCCTTTCATTGGCCGAGGCCGAAAGGTTGGAGGAGGAAGTCGCCAACTCTGCCATAGTCAGAGAAAGTTTTGTATTCATTCATAGAATACAAATCTCTCTAGGATTGCACTCAGCCCGACTATATTTTGTTCTGGGAATGGGGCAAAAAGTTATTGTCCCACTGCCTGAACAAAGTGCTGTATAATGCATGTAGCTGAGGCCACATACATTTAAAGGCTAAGTTCCCCTTTATAAAGATTTAATAAATGCACCGAATTTTGGGAGTGAAAAAAATGTGCATTTATTATTTTATTTTTATTTTTTACAGTAGCCTGAAAAGCATTGCAATGTCTGGCTCCTGCACAGTCTTCCTCTAGATTTGTGTCCGTATCCCCATGCAGGCCGATACAAAACTAGAGGAAGAATGAATGATCAGCGCACTCGCAGCCCACTCCAACTACAAGTATGTCTGCCATGGTGGCATACAGGACTTGCAGTTCATTCATTCACAGGAATCTGCGAATGAAGTATGCGGCTGTGTGGGCGGAGTTTTTAAAATGTGACAGCGGATGCGAGGAGAGGATCCCCCACCAACTGTAAGAGGGGGGTGAGAAATGGCAATATGTTACCAAAGGTGAACTTGTTCCTTAAACCCTGCACGCCGATGTACGTTGGCACAATGGCAGCGGTGGGCAAATGGTTGTACCTGTACGTCCTCTTTAATTGGCGGGGCTAGCGGGCATGCGCACCATGTACAGCATGACCATGCTCGCGGGACACGCGGACACGATGTCCACCGATCTTTCGGCGATCGTGTCATGGAGCCGTAGAATGTAAGCAAGGCATTTCCCCATTCTGCCTTGTGACATGACGGAGATCCACTGCTCCCTGTGATCGGGAGCAGTGATCGCCGTCATGTGAGTGGAAGCCCACCCCCCACAGTTAGAATCACTCCCTAGGACACACTTAACCCCTTCATCCCCCCTAGTGTTTAATCCCTTCCCTGCCAGTGTCATTTACACAATAATCTGTGCATTTTTATAGCACTGATCGCTGTATAAATGACAATGGTCCCAAAATAGTGTAAAAAGTGTCCCATGTTTCCGCCATAATGTCGCAGTCACGATAAAAATCGCAGATCGCCGCCATTACTAATAAAAAAAAAAATAATAAAAAAGCCATAAAAACTATCCCCTATTTTGTAGATGCTTATTGCGATTTTCTTTATAAAAAATATGTAGAAGAATACATATTAGCCTAAACTGAGGAAAACATTTTTTTTAAATATTTTTGGGGGATATTTATTATAGCAAAAAGTAAAAAATTGTGTTTTTTTCTAAAATGTTCGCTCTTTTTTGTTTATAACGTAAAAAATAAAAACCGCAGAGGTGATCAAATACCACCAAACGAAAAGCTCTATTTGTGGGGAAAAAAAAGGACGTCAATTTTGTTTGGGTACAGCGCTGCACGTTGTCAGTTAAAGCGACGCAGTGCTGAATCGCAAAAAGTGCTCTGGTCAGGAAGGGGGTAAAATCTTCTGGGGGTCAAGCGGTTAATACAGCTCACCCAGCAAGCACACCTGTTAAAGCGGAAGTAAACCCTTTGATTTAAATAGTTAAAAAAAAAATGGCATGCCGGAAATGCTACCTGTCACATTGACTATGCTTTCAACCAAACTGTCAAACCATCCAATGGCTGGTGTCATAACTGATCACATGTGCAGCATCATGGCAGTTGAAGATTGAACAGGAACAGAGGCCAAGATGGCAGCTTCCTTAGCCGAAAACGATAGGAGGGTTTACTTCCACTTTAAAGCAGTAAATAGTTCATTGGCCATCTTGGCGAACGAAAAGGCCAACTATTTAAAAGGCAAATTAAAAGTGGAGTTCGATTTTGGGCCTTCTAGTACTGCCTTCTAGTACTGCTAATGCTTACTGCTAATGCGGTGCCTGTGAGAACAAACCTAAGTAAAACAATCCAGAAATGAAACAACAAAAAACATTCCCAGACAAAAGTACTGCCTGCACGGTAGAAGTTGTTATGCAGCAGATTGTGTGCTGAGGGTATCAGGACGTGCGGATAACTACACTCCGGTACATATGCCGCAAGAAACAAATTTAAACTGGCACAAACAAACAGCCTGCTGCGGAGAAAATAAACATATACATGACACCGAGATTACGGTAAATAAACCGCACACTGAAATGGCGCTGCGTGTTTGCTCTGTAAGAACGACATTATGTATTTATGAAGAAGATGGAAGATCAAAAGCAGGCCTGCTTTTCTCTCTGACTGCAGTTGTGGGTGACTTCGGCTACAACAAAATGTCCCCGAGCGCTTTCCGTCTTGAGCGGCTGCTATTTCACGGGTAAATCTAGAGGTCTGTAGGAAAGTTACATAATGTGCTATCTGATATCCTATTGGTATTGCTGTAGGGGATAGAGGGCTTATTTTTACAATGTTCTAATTCACATCAACCTACTGGAAATATAGTAATATTTGTATTCCCATGTTTCTAGAGAAAAGCAGGGAGCATACTATAAACACTCTGCAAATTGTATATGTCAACTGCGAACCTTATGGTATTTGACAACGGTCGTGGGTGACTTAGGAGACACTATGGTGTGTTTGGAGTGACCCAATAAGATGCAGCTTTTAAACGTGTATGTCCTGTCCAGCCAAAAGGTTTTACTTAAAAAGGACCTTCAACATACCTCCCAACATTTTGGGATAGGAATGAGGGACACCTACTAACAAACGTATGTAGGCAAAGGACACGCCCCCCTGACATACCCCCTTAAAGGATAATTAACCATAAAAAAGGTTAATTAAATCCACAAGTGCTTTTTTTTACCACTACTATTCCTTTATAATGGCTTTTAAAATGTACAAATGCAGCAATTTAGAAATTGGATGAAAGGTTTAGCACTGGGAAACACTTTTTGAAAGATAAAATGTCCTTTTTTATATACAACTATATAGATCAGACCAAAATGAGGGACACATGAGGAAGAAAGAGGGACAGAGGGACATTGCTCCAAATCAGGGACAGTTGGGAGCTATGCTTTTAGTCATTTTTTTTTCCATCTTTCCATCCATTAAATCTTCTGCCCTTGTTGTTTTTACTTTGGATAGTAAAACATTTTTTTTCTGCCAGTAAATACCTCCAAGATTTGTTTTTGTAGTTCAGGGCTGAAAAAACGCAGAGGGGTCCGACAGATCGGATAATTTAAGGATGCCTAGGGAATTTGTAAGGTCTTGTTTGAGATACCAATCCGTGTAGCGAAATGGTTGTATACGTTTTTGTAGATCTTCTTGGGAGAACGTGTGTTCCATGAATTTGCGCCATCTCATGAAAAATAGTGAGATGGAGCGAAAGTTCAATACAATGGTGTCCAACCTTTCCAGATAAAAAGAGTGACAAGAGGGCTTTATTCACTGCCGGTAAATTTGGAGGTGTTGTCTTGATCCAATGCGCCATGATTGTCCTGCGCGCCACAAGGAGGCGCCAGTAAATACCTTATACAGCCCACTTCCTGTTTCTTGTTTGGTAAAAAAAAACCTAGGCTTATGACATCATGCACAGCTCTCTTTCGTGAACGTTTTCCAGGAAGGGAGGGGGGGTGAGTCATAAGAAGGCCAATGAGAGCTGCAGTGCTGGAGGTGTGTGTCTGTGTAAATCCAGAAAGTTAACAGGCAGCAGCTCCAGCTGCCCAAAGTTAAAATCACTGCAGCCAGACTTGGTAAAGGGAGATTTCCGCAGCATATTTGGCAAGTACAGAATACCAGTATATATAAAATAATATGCAAAGTGGTTGGAAGGAAGCTTCAGAATGGCAAAGATGTTTTTATTACAAATTATGTGAGCAGACTGCAGTTCCTATTTAATTTAGGACAGATTGGGGAGTAGCACTGAAGTTAATCTCATATTCATATTTACTTTTCTTAGGCAGTTTTGGCAGGAAAACAGAGAAGTACAGTGATGCTACTCCACTGGACAAAGTTAAAAGACATCCAAATGACATAAAAGGAGCCTCTCTTGTGTACAGTCCAATAGGAGCGCTGAATAACATGCAGTCGAGTGCAGCTTCCAAAGTGTAATTTAATGGTCATGTTTGTGATAACATTTATACAGTCTGGTTATCTATGAAAGAGAACAACACTTCTATTAATTGTATAATTTTTTTTTGCCATTATTATTAATAATAATATTTGAATTTTTTCTCTGTTATGCCTTTCTATGAAATATTCTTAATTTGTGTGCCATTCTAATGCATCTATCTTTCTTGACCCATTCCGGCAGCTTTCGCTGGTCAACACTCCCATCACGGCACTCCTCGATCCATCCATGGGCACACCAGCTGTAGGAACATCATATATCCCAGGACCTAGCAGATGCTTTCGGGATAGCAAGCTACAATGGCCACTTAACATATATCAATATTATTATTTTTTTTATATTATTTTTTTTTTTATATTATTTTTTTTTGTGGTTGAACTAGATGGACTTGTGTCTTTTTTCAACCTATGTAACTATGTAACATACATTTATCTGTTTACTTCTTTTGGATGCAAGTTGCCAACTGGCTTTTAATATATCCATTACTTTATATTGCTATACTCTGGCACCCCCTTGTGTCTCTTTTTTTCTGGCCGTGCCCCTGGAACCTGGAAATCACTTCTTCAGCTCCTGACCAGGCCATTTTTGCAATACAACACTGCGTCGCTTCAACTGACAACTGCGCGGTCGTGCAACGCTGTACCCAAATAAAACTGATGTCCTTTTTTTCCCCACAAAAAAAAAAGCTTTCTTTTGGTGGTATTTGATTACCTCTGTATTTTTTTTTTTTGCGCTATAAACAAAAGGCCAACAATTTTGAAAAATCAAACAATGTTTTTTACTTTCTGCTATAAAACACATCCAATTAAAAAATGTAAAAAAAAAAAATAAAAAATCAAATTTCTGCATCAATTTAAGCCAACATGTATTCTGCTACATGTTTTTGGTGAAAAAAAATCCTAATAAGCGTATATTGTAAACTTTTTAGTGTCTACAAACTGTGGGATATTTTTAATTTGTAATTATTATTGATTTATTTATTTTTTACTAGTAATGGCAGCGATCAGTGACTTATAGCGGGACTGTGACATTATGGCGGACAAATTGGACAGCAAGTGACACTTTTTTGGGGACCAGTGACACGAATAACAGTGATCAGTGTTAAAAAATATGCACTGTCACTATACCAATGACACTGGCAGGGAAGGGGTTAACATCAGGGGCGATCAAAGGATTAAATGTGTCCCTAGGGAGTGCTTGCTAACTGTGTGCTTTAACTGTGGGAAAACAGAGATCCGGTGTTCCTGCTTAGCAGAAACACCAGATCTCTGTCTTCCCTACTAACAGATCGGCAATCTGCCTTGTTTACATAGGCAGACCTCCGTTCTGCTTCTGTTGGGAACAACCAGTGGGTCCCAGCGGATGTCAGGTCTGTCGGACCCACTGATTGGCTCCCGCTATTTCCAATCACAGCGTGAGTGGGTCACCGGAGGTGCACGTGCGGGCCCCAGATCCGGAGGTGCAGAATCATGTACCTGTACTCGATTCTGTGAACAGGAGCTGCCGCTCCACAGTACATGTACAGTGGTGTGAAAAAGTGTTTAACCCCCTTCCTCATTTCCTGTTCCTTTGCATGTTTGTCACACTTAAGTGTTTCGGAACATCAAACCAATTTAAACAATAGTCAAGGACAACACAAGTAAACACAAAATGCAATTTGTAAATGAAGGTGTTTATTATTAAAGGTGAAAAAAAATCCAAACCATCATGGCCCTGTGTGAAAAAGTGATTGCCCCCTAAACCTAATAACTGGTTGGGCCACCCTTAGCAGCAACAAATGCAACCAAGCGTTTGCGATAACGTGCAATGAGGCTTTTACAGCGTCCTGGAGGAATTTTGGCCCACTCATCTTTGCAGAATTGTCCTAATTCAGTTACATTAGAGGGTTTTCGAGCATGAACGGCCTTTTTAAGGTCATACCACAACATCTCAATAGGATTCAGGTCAGGACTTTGGCTAGGCCACTCCAAAGTCTTCATTTTGTTTTTCTTCAGCCATTCGGTGGTGACTTGCTGGTGTGTTTAGGATCATTGTCCTGCTGCAGAACCCAAGTTCGTTTCAGCTTGAGTACACGAACAGATGGTCGGACATTCTCCTTCAGGATCTCTTGGTAGACAGCAGAATTCATAGTTCCTTTTATCACGGCAAGTCTTCCAGGTCCTGAAGCAGCAAAACAGCCCCAGACCATCACACTACAACCACCATATTTTACTGTTGGTATAATGTTCTTTTTTTGAAATGCAGTGTTCCTTCTACGCCAGATATACTTGGACACACACCTTCCAAAGAGTTCCACTTTTGTCTCATCGGTCCACAGAATGTTGTCCCAAAGTCTTGGGGATCATCAAGATGTGTTGTGGAGAAATTGAGACGAGCTTTGATGTTCTTTTTGCTCAGCAGTGGTTTTCTCCTTGGAACTCTGCCATGCAGGCCATTTTTGCCCAGTCTTTTCCTGATGGTGGAGGCATGAACGCTGACCTTAACTGAGGCAAGTGAGGCCTGCAGTTCCTTGGACGTTGTTGTGGGGTCTTTTGTGACCTCTTGGAAGAGTCGTCGCTGCGCTCTTGGGGTAATTTTGGGCGGCCGGCCACTCCTGGGAAGGTTCACCACTGTTCCATGTCTTCGCCATTTGTGGATAATGGCTCTCACTGTGGTTCGCTGGATTCCCAAAGCTTTGGAAATGGCTTTATAACACTTTCCAGACTGATAGATCTCAATTACTTTCTTTCTCAATTGTTCCTGAATTTCTTTGGGTCTCGGCATGATGTGTAGCTTTTAAGGATCTTCTGGTGGACCTTACTGTGTCAAGCAGCTCCTATTTAAGTGATGCCTTGATTGTGAACAGGTGTGGCAATAATCAGGCCTGGGTGTGGCTAGAGAAATTGAACTCAGGTGTGGACAACCACAGTTATAGTATGTTTTAACAAGGGGGGCAATCACTTTTTCACACAGGGCCATGATGGTTTGGATTTTTTTTCACCTTTAATAATACACACCTTCATTTACAAATTGCATTTTGTGTTTACTTGTGTTGTCCTTGACTATTGTTTAAATTGGTTTGATGTTCCGAAACACTTAAGTGTGACAAACATGCAAAGGAACAGGAAATGAGGAAGGGGGCAAACACTTTTTCACACCACTGTACATGGGGTGGTTGGCAAGGAGTTCAAGAGATTGTAATCTTAAAAAAAAAAAAAAAAAAGGCAGGTTAAACAGCACAGTGCTTGTGCTGTCTAATATGTCTTTCTCTGTGCTGTAAAATACCTGGTTGATCCTGCCTGTTCCTTTGTCCCCCTTAGTATGCTGACCACAGTAATCATGGCTGCTGATCCTCAATTACCGTGGTCAGGTTATGTGCTGCCATCATTTGACTTCTCCCCCTCTCTCTTCTTCTCTCCCCTATTAGTAGCTGGCAGCAAAGTTAAATAACTATTACTACCAGACCCTCTGTTCTACTAAGCCATCCTACACTGTGTACATGTTTTTATAAAATTGTCCCTGTAAATACCTTATTTCAGTTTGTTTCTGGCCGTTAAAAAGACCTCTCCTTCCCTGATCTAAGGGCTAGGCTATGTGTGAGCACAGTGATAACGTGACCTCCCTGCTGACGTCAGAGGGGGATCTCAGCCCCTCCTGCTGTTGCCCTTAGATCCAGGGGCGAGGGGAGCAGCTGTAAGTCACGTGACTTGCCAGAATCCATCTGAATTAAGGTATTTACAGGGACAATTTTATAAAGACATGCACACAGTGTATTTATTTGACTTTACAACAACTTTAAGTAGACATTAATACTACAGTGATCTCAACTCGTTTCCAAGTCCCATACTTCTAGGGGCATTAGTCAGGTATGATATATACATAGTTACATGATATATACATAGGTCTAAGCTGGAGTTATACAACTACGTATAAATATAAAAGCCTAGAATGTATCTTTAAAATGAGGAGCGGTTCTAAACATCATTTAAATTTTTAAACATACAAGAGTTGATTTAATATTTGCCATTTGAGAAAGAGTCCATGGTATTGGTGAAAGTCATTCTAAAATTACTAAGAAAAGCTCCGCTACTGAAACAGTTTATAATCTGAAGCAAAAACAATCCCATAATCCAATCAGAGGGGGGATCTCTGAACAATGGTAAATATGTCAATTTTCAAACACACTTTGAAATATAGATTTAATATAGTAAATATAACCTTTGACATGAAATTCAATATTTAAAATCATAATTCATTTAGAGTCTCTGAATCATCGTATCCAGCTGCCATTCTAAATGTCATTAGTTTCACAAGAACTTTCTCCCACACTTTAGAGTCATTTATATTACCTTTATTTCTTTTCTTCGATTTATGTTGTAGAGAGGATTGCTGGAATGTCTGCAAATGAAAATACTGGAATGAGAACATGACATATAGTTTTACTTTGCGATATACAAATATCTCCTCCTCTGTGCCTAATGAAACACAATTAAAAATCATTTAGCCTGTTGCCATGGTATTACAGATTTACAGCTGAACACCAGAGAATGAAAGTTTACACATCTGCACTGCAAGGGTTAACTGCTTGTTTTTCATAGAGGAGGATGATGAAGGTGATGTACTTACCGTATCCACTTGCCAACCGCCCCATAGCAGATTTACTGCTACAGGGCGGCCGTTCTCTGTAGAATCACGTATATATACTGTATATATACACATGATTCTGCACCTCTGAGTAGGGGGCGCGCACGCTTCTGCTGCGATTAGTCAAGGCAGAAGCTGATCAGCGGGTGCCGGCCAATGAATGTCCCCCACACCCGCTGATGGTCGAGGAGAGAGGCTGGACAAAGCTCTACATATGTAAACAATGCAGAGCTCCTTCCTGACGGGGGGAGTGGTGGATTTTCTTTCCCATTTTCTCTCCCATCACATCCCTTAGTAAAAACAGCAAACATAGTACACACAAACACTGGTTAGGCACAACTGTTTGATCGCCCTAAATGTTTAACTCCTTCCCAACCAGGGTCATTAGTACAGTGACAGTGAATGTTTTTAGCACTGATCACTGTATTAGTGTCACTGGTTCCCACAAAGTGTCAGTTCGTGTCAGAATGTCCACTGCAATATCGCAGTGCCACTATAAAGTATAAAATACTTACTAGTATAAAAAAAAAAAATATATATATATATATATATATATATATATATATATATATATATATATATATATATATATATATATATATATATATATATATATATATAACATTCTAGTATGTATATCCCATAGTTTGTAGAAGCTTTATTTTTTACGCAAACCAATCAATATACGCTTATTGGGATTTTTTTTTATCAAAAATATGTAGCAGAATACATATTGCCCTAAATTTATGAAGAAATTCAATGTTTTCCATTTTTTTCATTGGATATGTTTTACAGCAGAAAGTACAAAATATATATATTTTTTTACAAGAATCTTTTATGGTTTATAGTGCAAAAAATAAAAACCGCAGAGGTGATCAAATACCACAAAAATAAAGCTCTATTCGTGGGGGAAAAAAAAGGACATAAATGTAATTTCAGTAAAGTGTTGCCAGTTGTCAGTTAAAATAATGCAGTGCTGTATCGCAAAAAAAATGGTCTGGTCATGAAGGGGGTAAATCTTCCGGAGGGCAAGTGGTTATTCCCTATGCCCACAGGCTACTATAATACCAAACGGCCTACTATAATACCAATTCCCTGAAGCTGCTCCTCTTTGCTGCCCAAATGGTTGCAGCTTTGACATCACCCTGTACAATACAAGACCATCGGTCCTACATTGTAAGCGAGGTCGTTGAGGGCCCATCTACAACCCAGGATGTCAGACAGCGGAGGAGTATGCCAGTTGCCGAGGGAGAGAAGAATAATCTAAGTATATTGCTTTATGTTTCATCCCAAATGAGCAGTTAAACCCTAGTAGTGTAGAGAGAGACCAACTGCAAGAGTAAAGTTCTTTGCTCTCTGGAGTTCAGCTTTATGGTGTCCTTCACACATGCATGCTCTCCACTGTGTTGCAGCGAGATACCCATGGAATATCCAATTGCCTTCAGAGGATTAATACGATTTTTTTTTTAGAGCAAATGGGACCATGCTTTTTCATGCCTTCCTCTGGATCAACTGTGGGTATAGGGTTCTGTATATAGGAGGTTTTCTATTTATTTATTCTATTTATGTATTTTTCTACTGGTTGAACTAGATAGACTTTTATCAACCTATGTAATGGCATGCACATTAACTTGAGTTATTTTGTGTGTTCATGTCTGCTGCATTAAGGCACTGCATAAAGGCAGCTCATTCATTCTGAATAGATGGTAATGTACCATAAATACAGGGAAAAAAAATGTAAGAAAGCACAGATGTGTTAAGGTGCATTTTAAATTTCACTGCAGTGCACATCTCCGATCTGATAGCAGTACCACACATTATAATGCGGCTTGTACCACTCATTACCACAATACATAGGTGTGAAGCAAGACTAAAAGAAAAAAAATACACAGGAGTTAATTTACTAACCCCGGAGAGAGCAGAATCTGGTGCAGCTCTGCATAGAAATCAATCAGCTTTCAGGTTTTTTTTGTCAACGCTTAATCTGAAGTTAGAAGCCAATTGGCTACCATGTACAGCTGCACCAAATTTTGCACTCTGCAGTTTTAGTAAATCAACCCCACAGACACTTGAAAATCAAGGTCAAACCCATACAATCTAAAGCGGATATCCTTGTTTCATGTCTCTTTAAATAGTTTGTTTGGACCAAGCTGGTCCAAACAAACAAATTGCTTCACTAAGAGCTACAGTATCTCCAAGCACTGTATGTACTGTATATAACCTCAGCTACCTACAGTACACAAAACAGCGCTGAGCAGCACTCAGTCATTCATAGGTAGCTTTGTATTCTGTGAATGAGTACAAAGCTTCCTATGATTGGCTGTAAGTGTGATGTCATCAGCCAGCCCCTCTCACTCAGCCAATCAGCGGAAGCTTTGTATTCATTCACAGAATACAAAGTTGCCTATGAATGGCTGAGTGCCGCTCAGCCAGACTCTGTTTTTTTGCAGGTGAGAGATGGGAAGTCTCTGTCTCACAGCTGGAATCCAGAACTGTGTACTGTATGTAGCTGAAGTTACATACAGTACATAAGGAAAGCAAAAGGAGGTGAGAGAAGCGCCAAGCCAATCCTTTAAACAGCTTAGGAATTTATTCAGTATATATAAGGTATAAAACATTAAAAACATTGGAGCACTTGCAGAGTGCTAGAGCGGTTGGGAGCTTCCACGTGCAGTGCCACAGGAGCACAGGAGGACTGGCAGGAAGTCTCTATTGAGGGATCCATGAGCACTGTGAGTTATCCGCAGCTGGAGCCTTGGTATGCCTCGTGGAGACGTCGGCTGTGTGTTTCTGGGTGGGAGTGGTCCAGGGATGTCAAACTGGAGAGCCGCCCCCACACGCTGTCTGGCCAATCAGAATGCTTTTCGAAGTTACAGCCACGCCTCCATCAGATGATGAAGAAGGCATGGCCGTGGACAGCCCTGGACCACTCCCACCTAGGGACACACAACCGACGTCTCCATGAGGCTTCAGCTAACACACGGCTCTCGTGGATCCCGCAATAGAGACTTCCTGGCGGCCCTCCTGTGCTCCTGTTACACTGCACGTGGAAGCTTCCACTCGCTCTAGCACTCTGCAAGTGCTCCAACATTTTTCACGCAAGTTTTTAGTGCCGTTTTATACCTATATACTGAATAAATTCCTAAGCTGTTTAAAGGATTGGCTTGGCGCTTCTCTCTTCCTTTTTCTTTCCTTTTGTTCACAGTGGTCGGGTTCCCCAGCCCGCGCCTGAAGCAGCCTCGCTCCCTTTGCAGCCTCCATTTAGAAACTTTTTTTTTTTAGAGACTGTAATTTTTAGGGGTTTATCCCCCAGAACTTTTAATCCACTCACCATTCACATGGTTGCATCATCGTGTATCAGCATGCAGATGCATGCCTTTTCATTTTAATTTTAAATGTTAATCTTTTTCATCAGATGGTTAAGCGCTGAACATTATACCAATATTGTGTTTCCTCCTAATAACATACAGTACATACAGTACTTGGATACACTGCAGTACTTAGTGAAGCAAATAGTTTGTTTGGACCAGCAGGGTTCAAACAAACTAACCATTTCATGTGGCATGAAACATGGACATCAGCTGTAAAACACATTATCTTGATACAGACTGCATACCGTAATAAAATGCTGCAAAACATCACTGATTGTGAACAGGCTAATTCAACAGTGAAAATGTAGGGATCCATAAAAACCCACTACATTTCAGATTACTTAAAGATCCTCTGTTGGCAAAGTAAATATGTAAAATACAATCCCCCTTGCAAAGACGACAGTAATACTTATTTCTTGCTGCTTCTGCCACTGAGCTCTGCTGTAATAAAGAGAAACTGCCACCCTTTGGGAGTGATAGCACTCCATCGGAAAAACCTTCAGGAGTTTATTCCGACGGGAAAACCGGTTGCGTGTACAGGGCATTAGATGGAGATTTTTGGATTTTGTGTTATGGATCTGAACGCATTGCATATTTATGCACTGGAATGAATGTCTCTATTGAAAACAGATCTATTAACCACTTAAGGACCGGAAGATTTTCCCCTTAATGACCAGGTCATTTTTTGCTATATGGCACTGTCGCTTTAACTGACAATTGTGCGGTCATGCAACTCTGTACCCAAACAACATTTTTCCCCACAAATAGAGCTTTATTTTGGTGGTATTCGATCACCTCTGTGATTTTTATTTTTTGTGCTATAAACAAAAAAAGATTGACAAATTTGGAAAAAAATTAAAAAAAAAACAATATTTTTTACTTTTTGCTATAATAAATATCCAAAAAACATAAAATAAAAACAACAACATTTCTTCATCAGTTTAGGCCAATATGTATTCTTCTACATAATTTTGGTAAAAAAAATTGCAATAAGCGTATATAGATTGGTTTGTGGAAAAGTTATAGCGTCTACAAAATAGGGGATAGATTTATGGCATTTTTATTATTAGTTTTTTTGTTACTAGTAATGGCGGTGATCAGCGATTTTTAGCGGGACTACGACATTGCGGCAGACACTTGACACTTTTTTTGGGACCAGTGACATTTATACTATAAAAATGAAATGCACTGATTACTGTGTAAATGACACTGGCAGGGAAAGGGTTAACACTAGTGTTGATCGAGGGGTTAAATGTGTTCCCTGGTTTCTAAAAATAAATTTTTCAAAATTATTTTTTAAAAAAAAATTTTCACATTTTTTTTTTTTCAAATTTCCTAATTTTCATTTTTTTTTCTAAAATGATTGATTTTTTTTTTATAAAATTTTTTTTTTTTTCAAAAATTTTTTTTTTTTTCAAAAATATTTTTTTTTTAATTATTATTATTTTTTTTTAAATGATTTTTTTTTTCTAAAAAAAATTTTTTTTCTTCAAATTTCCTAAATTTTTTTTTTCATTTTTTTTCTAAAATGATTTTTTTTTTTTGATTTTTTTTTTTTTTTTTTTTTTTCAAATTTCATAATTCCCCTCAGAGCTGTGTGGGACTAACTATAATCCCCCTCAGAGCTGTGTGGGACTACCTATAATCGCCCTCAGAGCTGTGTGGGACTACCTATAATCCCCTCAGAGCTGTGTGGGACTACCTATAATCCACCTCAGATGTGTGGGACTACCTTTAATCCCCCTCAGAGCTGTGTGGGACTACCTATAATCCCAGTCAGAGCTGTGTGGGACTACCTATAATCCCCCTCAGAGCTGTGTGGGACTACCTATAATTCCCCTCAGAGCTGTGTGGGACTACCTATAATCCCCCTCAGAGCTGTGTGGGACTACCTATAATTCCCCTCAGCTGTGTGGGACTACCTATAATTCCCCTCTGAGCTTTTGTCACCTCCCACTCTAGTTTTGATCATTTCTCCATTCATTCCTATGGGACAAATTTCGCCGCAAAAATGACGATATTTCGTAAACCATTCGGCGAAACGACGAAGACTACCTATAATTGCCCTCAGAGCTATGTGGGAGGAGCTATAATTCCCCTCAGAGCTTTTGCCACCTCCCACTCTAGTTTTGAACATTTCTCCATTCATTCCTATGGGACAAATTTCGCCGCAAAAATGACGATATTTCGTAAACCATTCGGAAAAACGTTCCACAAAGTAATAGCACACCATTCGGGAACAATCCGCACGTTTTGGTATATATTCGGTATATGTAGCGTAAAAACTGTGGGAGGAGTTAGGGTGGTAAATTTGGCTATAATAAGAATAATAATAACTAGAAAAAATACAATTTCTGGGGAAATTGTGTGACGCGTTCTTGCCTCCACCTACTGGAGTGGGCGGAGAAACTGGGTGGAGTGGCTTGAGTAACTAAACATTTATTTATTTTTTTCAAAAATAATTTTTTTTTTTTAATGATTTTTTTTAAATGATTTTTTAGATTTTTATTCAATTTTTTCTAAAAATAAATTTTTCAAAATTATTTTTTTCAAACAATTTTTCACTTTTTTTTTCAAATTTCGTAATTTTCATTTTTTTTCTAAAATGATTGATTTTTTTTAAAAAATAAAAATAATTTTTTTTTTTTTCAAAAAATAATTTTTTTTTCAAAAATGATCAAAAAAAAATAATTTTTTTTTAAAAATTATTATTTTTTTTTTTAAATTTTTTTTTAAAATTATTTTTTTTCTAAAAATGTTTTTTTTTTTCAAATTTCCTAATTTTCATTTTTTTTTCTAAATTTTATTATTTTTTTTTTATTTTTTTTATTATTATTATTTTTTTTTAATTATTTTTTTTTTTCAAATTTCATAATTCCCCTCAGAGCTGTGTGGGACTAACTATAATCCCCTCAGAGCTGTGTGGGACTACCTATAATCCCCTCAGAGCTGTGTGGGACTACCTATAATCGCCCTCAGAGCTGTGTGGGACTACCTATAATCCCCTCAGAGCTGTGTGGGACTACCTATAATCCACCTCAGATGTGTGGGACTACCTATAATCCCCCTCAGAGCTGTGTGGGACTACCTACAATCCCCCTCAGAGCTGTGTGGGACTACCTATAATCCCTCAGAGCTGTGTGGGACTACCTATAATCCCCTCAGAGCTGTGTGGGACTACCTATAATCCCCCTCAGAGCTGTGAGGGACTACCTATAATTCCCCTCAGAGCTGTGTGGGACTACCTATAATTCCCCTCAGAGCTGTGTGGGACTACCTATAATCCCCCTCAGGGCTGTGTGGGACTACCTATAATTCCCCTCAGAGCTGTGTGGGACTACCTATAATTCCCCTCAGAGCTGTGTGGGACTACCTATAATTCCCCTCAGAGCTGTGTGGGACTACCTATAATCCCCTCAGAGCTGTGTGGGACTACCTATAATTCCCCTCTGAGCTTTTGTCACCTCCCACTCTAGTTTTGATCATTTCTCCATTCATTCCTATGGGACAAATTTCGCCGCAAAAATGACGATATTTCGTAAACCATTCGGCGAAACGACGAAGACTACCTATAATTGCCCTCAGAGCTATGTGGGAGGAGCTATAATTCCCCTCAGAGCTTTTGTCACCTCCCACTAGTTTTGAACATTTCTCCATTCATTCCTATGGGACAAATTTCGCCGCAAAAATGACGATATTTCGTGAACCATTCGGAAAAACGTTCCACAAAGTAATAGCACACCATTCGGGAACAATCCGCACGTTTTGGTATATATTCGGTATATGTAGCATAAAAACTGTGGGAGGAGTTAGCGTGCAAAATTTGGCTATAATAAGAATAATAATAACTAGAAAAAATACAATTTCTGGGGAAATTGTGTGACGTGTTCTTGCCTCCACCTACTGGAGTGGGCGGAGAAACTGGGTGGAGTGGCTTGAGTAACTAAACATTTATTTATTTTTTTCAAAAATAATTTTTTTTTTTAATGATTTTTTTTAAATGATTTTTTAGATTTTTATTCAATTTTTTCTAAAAATAAATTTTTCAAAAATAATTTTTTTCAAAAATTTTTTTTTTTCACATTTTTTTTTCACATTTTTTTTTTTTTTTCAAATTTCCTAATTTTCATTTTTTTTTCAAAATGATTGATTTTTTTTTTTTCAATAAAATTTTTTTTTTTTTCAAAAATAATTTTTTTTTTCAAAAATAATTTTTTTTTTTTTTTTTTCAAAAATAATTTTTTTTTTTTTTTTTCAAAAATATTTTTTTTTTCATTTTAAATTTTTTTTTTTTTTCAAAAATTTTATTTTTATTTTTTATATTAATTTTTTTTTTTTTTATTTTTTTTAAAAAATATTTTTTTTTCAAAAATTATTTTTTTTTTAATGTTTTTTTTAAATTATTATTTTTTTTTTATTTATTTTTTTTAAAATTATTTTTTTTTTATAAATTTTTTCTTTTTTTTTTTAAAATTAATTAAAAAATTATTTTTTTTTCAAATTTCCTAATTTTTTTTTTTTTTCTAAAATTTTTTTATTTTTATTTTTTTTTTTATTATTTTTTTTTTTAATATTTTTTTTTTTCAAATTTCATAATTCCCCTCAGAGCTGTGTGGGACTAACTATAATCCCCCTCAGAGCTGTGTGGGACTACCTATAATCGCCCTCAGAGCTGTGTGGGACTACCTATAATCGCCCTCAGAGCTGTGTGGGACTACCTATAATCCACCTCAGATGTGTGGGACTACCTATAATCCCCCTCAGAGCTGTGTGGGACTACCTACAATCCCCCTCAGAGCTGTGTGGGACTACCTATAATCCCAGTCAGAGCTGTGTGGGACTACCTATAATCCCCCTCAGAGCTGTGTGGGACTACCTATAATTCCCCTCAGAGCTGTGTGGGACTACCTATAATCCCCTCTCAGAGCTGTGTGGGACTACCTATAATTCCCCTCAGCTGTGTGGGACTACCTATAATTCCCCTCTGAGCTTTTGTCACCTCCCACTCTAGTTTTGATCATTTCTCCATTCATTCCTATGGGACAAATTTCGCCGCAAAAATGACGATATTTCGTAAACCATTCGGCGAAACGACGAAGACTACCTATAATTGCCCTCAGAGCTATGTGGGAGGAGCTATAATTCCCCTCAGAGCTTTTGTCACCTCCCACTAGTTTTGAACATTTCTCCATTCATTCCTATGGGACAAATTTCGCCGCAAAAATGACGATATTTCGTGAACCATTCGGAAAAACGTTCCACAAAGTAATAGCACACCATTCGGGAACAATCCGCACGTTTTGGTATATATTCGGTATATGTAGCGTAAAAACTGTGGGAGGAGTTAGCGTGCAAAATTTGGCTATAAGAATAATAATAATAACTAGAAAAAATACAATTTCTGGGGAAATTGTGTGACGTGTTCTTGCCTCCACCTACTGGAGTGGGCGGAGAAACTGGGTGGAGTGGCTTGAGTAACTAAACATTTATTTATTTTTTTCAAAAATAATTATTTTTTTTTTTAATGATTTTTTTTTTTAAATGATTTTTTAGATGTTTATTCAATTTTTCACATTTTTTTTTCAAAAAATTTTTTATTTTTTTTTTTTTTTTTTTTTTCAAAAATAATTTTTTTTTTCAAATTTTCAAAAATTTTTTTTAAATTTTTTTAAAAAATTATTATTTTTTTAAAAAATGATTTTTTTTTTTAAAAATGTTTTTTTTTCAAATTTCCTAAATTTTCATATTTTTTTTTAAAAATTTTTTTTTTTTTTTTTTTTTTTTTTTTAAAAAATAAAAAATATTTTTTTTTCAAAAATTTTATTTATTTTTTAATGTTTTTTTTTTAATTATTTTTTTTATTATTTTTTTTAAATTATATATTTTTTTAAAAATTATTAAAAGAATTATTTTCAAATTTCCTAATTTTCATTTTTTTTTCTAAAATTATTTTTTTTTATTTTTTTTTTTATTATTATTTTTTTTTAATTATTTTTTTTTTCAAATTTCATAATTCCCCTCAGAGCTGTGTGGGACTACTATAATCCCCCTCAGAGCTGTGTGGGACTACCTATAATCGCCCTCAGAGCTGTGTGGGACTACCTATAATCCCCTCAGAGCTGTGTGGGACTACCTATAATCGCCCTCAGAGCTGTGTGGGACTACCTATAATCCCCTCAGAGCTGTGTGGGACTACCTATAATCCCCCTCAGATGTGTGGGACTACCTATAATCCCCCTCAGAGCTGTGTGGGACTACCTATAATTCCCCTCAGAGCTGTGTGGGACTACCTATAATCCCCCTCAGAGCTGTGTGGGACTACCTATAATTCCCCTCAGAGCTGTGTGGGACTACCTATAATCCCCCTCAGAGCTGTGTGGGACTACCTATAATCCCCCTCAGAGCTGTGTGGGACTACCTATAATTCCCTCAGCTGTGTGGGACTACCTATAATTCCCCTCAGAGCTGTGTGGGACTACCTATAATTCCCCTCAGCTGTGTGGGACTACCTATAATTCCCCTCAGCTGTGTGGGACTACCTATAATTCCCCTCTGAGCTTTTGTCACCTCCCACTCTAGTTTTGATCATTTCTCCATTCATTCCTATGGGACAAATTTCGCCGCAAAAATGACGATATTTCGTAAACCATTCGGCGAAACGACGAAGACTACCTATAATTGCCCTCAGAGCTATGTGGGAGGAGCTATAATTCCCCTCAGAGCTTTTGTCACCTCCCACTAGTTTTGAACATTTCTCCATTCATTCCTATGGGACAAATTTCGCCGCAAAAATGACGATATTTCGTAAACCATTCGGAAAAACGTTCCACAAAGTAATAGCACACCATTCGGGAACAATCCGCACGTTTTGGTATATATTCGGTATATGTAGCATAAAAACTGTGGGAGGAGTTAGCATGCAAAATTTGGCTATAATAAGAATAATAAATAATAATAATAATAATAATAATATATATGTGAGATAACAATAAGTGATCTTGCTATGCAAGAACACTTAATAATAATATATATGTGAGATAACAATAAGTGATCTTGCTATGCAAGAACACTTAACTAGAAAAAATACAATTTCTGGGGAAATTGTGTGACGTGTTCTTGCCTCCACCTACTGGAGTGGGCGGAGAAACTGGGTGGAGTGGCTTGAGTAACTAAACATTTATTTATTTTTTTCAAAAATAATTTTTTTTTTTTTTTAATGATTTTTTTTAAATGATTTTTTTTTTTAGATTTTTATTCAATTTTTTCTAAAAATAAATTTTTCAAAAAATTATTTTTTTCAAAAAATTTTTTTTTTTTTCACATTTTTTTTTTTCAAATTTCCTAATTTTCATTTTTTTTCTAAAATGATTGATTTTTTTAAAAAAATAAAAATTTTTTTTTTCAAAAATAATTTTTTTTTTCAAAAATAATTTTTTTTTTCAAAAATAATTTTTTTTTTTTTCAAAAATAATTTTTTTTTTCAAAAATAATTTTTTTTTCAAAAATAATTTTTTTTTAAAAATTAATTATTATTTTTTTTTAAAAATTTTTTTTCTAAAAATGTTTTTTTTTTCAAATTTCCTTTTAATTTTTTTTTTTTTTTCTAAAAATTATTTTTTTTTAATATTTTTTTTTTTATTATTTTTTTTTTTTTTTTATTAAATTTTTTTTTAATTATTTTTTTTTTTCAAATTTTTTTTTTTCATAACTATAATTCCCCTCAGAGCTGTGTGGGACTACCTATAATCCCCTCAGAGCTGTGTGGGACTACCTATAATCAGAGCTGTGTGGGACTACCTATAATCCCCTCAGAGCTGTGTGGGACTACCTATAATCCCCCCTCAGAGCTGTGTGGGACTACCTATAATCCCCCTCAGAGCTGTGTGGGACTACCTATAATACCCCCTCAGAGCTGTGTGGGACTACCTATAATCCCCCTCAGAGCTGTGTGGGACTACCTATAATTCCCCTCAGAGCTGTGTGGGACTACCTATAATTCCCCTCTGAGCTTTTGTCACCTTCCACTCTTGTTTTGATCATTTCTCCATTCATTCCTATGGGACAAATTTCGCCGCAAAAATTACGATATTTCGTAAACCATTCGGCGAAACGACGAAGACTACCTATAATTGCCCTCAGAGCTATGTGGGAGGAGCTATAATTCCCCTCAGAGCTTTTGTCACCTCCCACTAGTTTTGAACATTTCTCCATTCATTCCTATGGGACAAATTTCGCCGCAAAAATGACGATATTTCGTGAACCATTCGGAAAAACGTTCCACAAAGTAATAGCACACCATTCGGGAACAATCCGCACGTTTTGGTATATATTCGGTATATGTAGCATAAAAACTGTGGGAGGAGTTAGCGTGCAAAATTTGGCTATAAGAATAATAATAATAATAATAATAATAATAATAATATATATGTGAGATAACAATAAGTGATCTTGCTATGCAAGAACACTTAATAATATATATGTGAGATAACAATAAGTGATCTTGCTATGCAAGAACACTTAATAATAATATATATGTGAGATAACAATAAGTGATCTTGCTATGCAAGAACACTTAATAATTACTAAGAAAAGCTCCGCTACTGAAACAGTTTATAATCTGAAGCTAAAACAATCCCATAATCCAATCAGAGGGGGATCTCTGAACAATGGTAAATATGTCAATTTTCAAACACACTTTGAAATATAGATTTAATATAGTAAATATAACCTTTGACATGAAATTCAATATTTAAAATCATAAATTCATTTAGAGTCTCTAAATCATCGTATCCAGCTGCCATTCTAAATGTCATTAGTTTCACAAGAACTTTCTCCCACACTTTAGAGTCATTTATATTACCTTTATTTCTTTTCTTCGATTTATGTTGTAGAGAGGATTGCTGGAATGTCTGCAAATGAAAATACTGGAATGAGAACATGACATATAGTTTTACTTTGCAATATACAAATATCTCCTCCTCTGTGCCTAATGAAACACAATTAAAAATCATTTAGCCTGTTGCCATGGTATTACAAATTTACAGCGGAGCACCAGAGAATGAAAGTTTACACATCTGCACTGCAAGGGTTAACTGCTTGTTTTTCATAGAGGAGGATGATGAAGGTGATGTACTTACCGTATCCACTTGCCAACCGCCCCATAGCAGATTTACTGCTACAGTGCGGCCGTTCTCTGTAGAATCACGTATATATACTGTATATATACACATGATTCTGCACCTCTGAGTAGGGGGCTTGCACGCTTCTGCTGTGATTAGTCATGGCAGAAGGTGATCAGCGGGTGCCGGCCAATGAATGTCCACCAGCACCCGCTGATGGTCGAGGAGAGAGGCTGGACAAAGCTCTACATATGTAAACAATGCAGAGCTCCTTCCTGACGGGGGGAGTGGTGGATTTTATTTCCCATTTTCTCTCCCATCACATCCCTTAGTAAAAACAGCACACATAGTACACACAAACACTGGTTAGGTACAACTCTTTGATTACCCTAGATGTTTAATTCCTTCCCAGCCAGGGTCATTAGTACAGTGACAGTGAATGTTTTTAGCACTGATCACTGTATTAGTGTCACTGGTTCCCACAAAGTGTCAGTTCGTGTCAGAATGTTCACTGCAATATCGCAGCCCCGCTATAAGAAGCTGATCGCCGCAATTACTAGTATACAAAAAATTATTATATATATATATATATATATATATTATATATATATATATATATATATATATATATATATATATATATATATATACATACACACACACACACACACACACACACACACATTATATATATATATATATTCCAGTATATATCCCATAGTTTGTAGAAGCTTTATTTTTTACGCAGACCAATCAATATACGCTTATTGGGATTTTTTATTATCAAAAATATGTAGCAGAATACATATTGCCCTAAATTTATGAAGAAATTCAATGTTTTCCAATTTTTTAATTGGATATGTTTTACAGCAAAAAATAAAAAATATATATTTTTTTTTTACAAGAATCTTTTATGGTTTATAGTGCAAAAAATAAAAACCGCAGAGGTGATCAAATACCACAAAAATAAAGCTCTTCTCGTGGGGGGAAAAAGGGACATAAATGTAATTTCGGTAAAGCGTTGCCAGTTAAAATAATGCAGTGCTGTATTGCAAAAAAATAAATGGTCTGGTCATGAAGGCGGGTAAATCTTCCGGAGGGCAAGTGTTTATTCCCTATGCCCACAGGCTATTATAATACCAAACGGCCTACTATAATACCAATTCCCTGAAGCTGCTCCTCTGCTGCCCAAATGGTTGCAGCTTTGACATCACCCTGTACAATACAAGACCATCGGTCCTACATTGTAAGCGAGGTCGTTGAGGGCCCATCTACGACCCAGGATGTCAGACAGCGGAGGAGTATGCCAGTTGCTGAGGGAGAGAAGCATAATCTAAGTATATTGCTTTATGTTTCATCCCCAAAGAGCAGTTAAACCCTAGTAGTGTAGAGAGAGACCAACTGCAAGAGTAAAGTTCTTTGCTCTCTGGAGTTATGCTTTATGGTGTCCTTCACACATATGCTCTCCACTGTGTTGCAGCGAGATACCCATGGAATATCCAATTGCCTTCAGAGGATTAATACTATTTTTTTTTTTTTTTTTTAGAGCAAATGGGACCATGCTTTTTCATGCCTTCCTCTGGATCAACTGTGGGTATAGGGTTCTGTATATAGGAGGTTTTCTATTTATTTATTCTATTTATGTATTTTTCTACTGGTTGAACTAGATAGACTTTTATCAACCTATGTAATGGCATGCACATTAACTTGAGTTATTTTGTGTGTTCATGTCTGCTGCATTAAGGCACTGCATAAAGGCAGCTCATTCATTCTGAATAGATGGTAATGTACCATAAATACAGGGAAAAAAAAAAATGTAAGAAAGCACAGATGTGTTAAGGTGCATTTTAAATTGCACTGCAGTGCACATCACCGTCGATCTGATAGCAGTACCACACATTATAATGCGGCTTGTACCACTCGTTACCACAATACATAGGTGTGAAGCAAGACTAAAAGAAAAAAAATACACAGGAGTTAATTTACTAACCCCGGAGAGAGCAGAATCTGGTGCAGCTCTGCATAGAAATCAATCAGCTTTCAGTTTTTTTTTTTGTCAATGCTTAATCTGAAGTTAGAAGCCAATTGGCTACCATGTACAGCTGCACTTGAAAATCAAGGTCAAACCCATACGATCTAAAGCGGATGTCCTTGTTTCATGTCTCTTTAAATAGTTTGTTTGGACCAGGATGATCCAAACAAACAAATCGCTTCACTAAGAGCTGCAGTGTCTCTAAGCACTGTATGTACTGTATATAACCTCAGCTACCTACAGTACACAAAACAGCGCTGAGCAGCACTCAGTCATTCATAGATAGCTTTGTATTCTGTGAATGAGTACAAAGCTTCTTATGATCGGCTGTAAGTGTGATGTCATCAGCCAGCCCCTTTCACTCAGTCAATCAGCGGAAGCTTTGTATTCATTCACAGAATACAAAGTTGCCTATGAATGGCTGAGTGCCGCTCAGCCAGATTCTGTTTTGTTGCAGGTGAGAGATGGGAAGTCTTGGAATCTTGGAATTCTGGAATCCAGAACTATGTACTGTATGTAGCTGAAGTTACATACAGTACATAAGGAAAGCAAAAGGAGGAGAGAGAAGCGCCAAGCCAATCCTTTAAACAGCTTAGGAATTTATTCAGTATATAGGTATAAAACAACACTAAAAACTTGTGTTAAAAACATTGGAGCACTTGCAGAGTGCTAGAGCGGTTGGGAGCTTCCACGTGCAGTGCCACAGGAGCACAGGAGGACCGCCAGGAAGTCTCTATTGAGGGATCCAATAGAGGGATCCAAAATTTTTTCCGAAAATTCTGACGGACCTAGAAATAGAACATGTTTTAAATATTTCCGACTGAACCAATTCCTATTGGGAAAACCGCTCGTCTGCATGCTGTTCCGACGGACCAAAAATGACGCATGCTCTGAAGTATGAGACGGCAGCTATTGGCTACTGGCTATTGAACTTCCTTTATCTAGTTCCCGTCGTACGTGTTGTACGTCACTGCGTTCTAGACGGTCGGACTTTGGTGTGATTGTGTGTAGGCATGACGGTTTCAGCGGAACTCCGTCGGAAAAAAACCTTCAGAGTTTATTCCGACGGGAAAACCGGTTGTGTGCTCTTGGCATTGGATTTTTGGATTTTGTGTTATGGATCTGAACGCATTGCATATTTACACACTGGAATGAATGTCTCCATTGAAAACAGATCTATTAACCACTTAAGGACCGGAAGATTTACCCCCTTAATGACCAGGTATTTTTTTGTGGAACGGCACAGTGTCGCTTTAACTGACAATTGTGCGGTCGTGCAACTCTGTACCCAAACAACATTTTTCCCCACAAATAGAGCTTTCTTTTGGTGGTATTCGATCACCTCTGCGATTTTTGTGCTATAAAAAAAAAAAAGACTGACAAAAAGACTGAAAAAAAAAAAAAAGCAATATTTTTTACTTTTTGCTATAATAAATATCCAAAAAACACAAAAAAACAACAAATTTCTTCAACAGTTTAGGCCAATATGTATTCTTCTACATATTTTTGGTAAAAAAAAATTGCAATAAGCGTATATCGATTGGTTTGTGGAAAGTTATAGTGTCTACAAAATAGGGGATAGATTTAAGGCATTTTTATTTTTTTTCTAGTAATGGCGGTGATCATCGATCTTTAGCGAGACTGCGACATTGCGGCGGACACAGCGGACACTTTTTTTGGGACCAGTGACATTTATACTATAAAAATGCACTGATTACTGTGTAAATGACACTGGCAGGAAAGGGGTTAACACTAGTGTTGATCAAGGGGTTAAATGTGTTCCCTGGGAGGGGTTTCTAACTGGGGGGGACTGACTGGGAGTACAGAGAGATCGCTGTTCCTAATCACTAGGAACAGACAATCACTCTGTACTTCCCAGTCAGAACGGGGATCTGTTTGTTTACATTGACAGATCCGAGTTCTGGCTCTCTGTGGAACAATCGTGGGTGGCCGGCGGACATCGCGGCCACGTGCATCAGCTCCCCCGCAGTGCAGTGGCGCACGCGATAGCTGTAAATCGGACCGACGTACAGCTACGGTGATTTGCAGGAATGAGCCAACCTGCAGTATAATGACAGCGGCTGGTCGGCAAGTGGTTAATGAAGAACGGTTGTAAATGTTTTTTTTTTTTTTTTTTTTAAGGCCATGTGCATGAGACCTTAGGAGAATTATATTTATGAATTACAGACACTAATGCACATTAATCAAGCAAATTAATGACAACGTTCGATGCCAATCAGGCTTTTAGTAAAATATTTGCAACAGTGTTTCTGTGTATTTGTGACATCTATGCATGCATCCCTGGGCAAAATACTGGGGAGAGAAGAATTAACCTAAGCTTATAGTAAAATCGGTCTCATTGCTTCTGTTTAGCATTGTCTTGCTGTGTGACATAAATGATAAATGTCACCCACAGTGATGGAGCTGCAGTGCTAAAGGAGCAACAAAAAGGCAGTACAGGAAGACATGCTGCCATTAAGGCTGAAGTGTAGTATTCATAAACCACCCCACTTGCCTGCTGCCTTTCTCTCTCAAGGTGCCCCTCTATTCTCCTCCAGTGAGGGCAGAGGAGCGCTCAGGTAGTGACATGGGAGGGCAGTGCAGCAATATTCTGAGCCCAGCCGGCCTGCTAATGCTGCCCAGGGGGGCAAGACCACAACAGCCTGGGCTTAGAGGATGCTGACTGTCATTTAACCTAGAGGGCTAAGGACATCTAGAAAATAAGTACTGGAGCAAATATTAGGAGTTTAAAGTATTTCAGCAAAAGCTGTCTTTTTATTTTAGAATTTATTGGGCTTTTTGTAGCTTATTTTTTATTGTTTGGATGGTGCGCAGCTTTAAAGTATGTTAATGTAACTTTTAGGCCTACCCTCACAACAGCTCACTAACTCTTTTTCCCCTGCTTTAGGTATAGCTTTTATCATGCTCTGCTGGGGTTTTTTGCCTTCCTCTGGATCAACCGTGGGTATATAATTGGGTATATGGGATTGTATGATATTGTTTTTTTTTTTTTTTTTGCGGTTGAACTGGATGGACTTGTGTCTTTTTTCAACCTGACTAACCATGTAACTATGTAATGTAGAAAACAATAAGTTAGCATATGCAACGTTTACTGACTACCATTGATTGGTAGCCTGTAAAAGTCTCATCCTTTGTGTGCGTATCCCCGAGAGGTCATTTTGTATTCCCTAAATGTGCACAATTTGCTGATAAAATTGGCAATTTTCCTCCAACACACTGAATAAGTCAGAGCAGGATTTGCTTGAGACAGCTATTTTAAAAACACTCAAGTTGTCCAATATCAATGTTATTTTGCTTAGGCAAGATAGAGGTTTTGGATTTAATACTTCCTCTGTTCCTCATTCTATACTGTGCATTTATTAATTAATGAGAATTGTGCTGTTTAAGTCATATAACTGCAAAGTTTATTGCACATCAAACTAACTGAATATGCACAAAACTTAGATAAAATGTATTTTAGGAAGAGAACGTTATCTGCAAAAAAAAAATGTCTTTTCTGAAATAGGCAACAAATTATGCTAGTACTCTATCTCCATGGAAACTAACTGTACGCCATCACACATCTTGTAAAAAGGAAGATGTAGAGTATACTAATTACAATAAGACACACGTTTGAATAGATATTTTAATATAGTTTGTGTTGGAATAAAAGGACTTAAAAAGACTTCATATTCTTTCAGAAAATGCGAGAATCACTAAAAAGAATCAAGAAAACATCATACAGAATATAAAACAATTCTGTTACTTTCAGAAGTCCTTAAAGGAAACCTGTCATGACACAAGTTTGAAGGCTGCCACTGCTAATTTTCTTTTGAACATGTACCTGTAATAGTTATTAAAATAGGCCTTCACAACTTAACTTGCTACATGATTTTTCTTGGTCAGTAATGATTTAAAAAAAAGGTATTAAATCTAGACAACCAGGCAACTAACATCAAGGGCGTCTACGCACTTCATAAATAATAGTCATGTGCATTCGTTTTCGTCCGAATGCATTTCCGTCTGAATTTCGGGTATTTTCATTATCGTTTTAACAAACGATTACGAACGTGCAGAATACAAAAACTGAAAGATCCTACATAAACAAATGCTTTGTTTTCGTTTTCGTTGTGACAACAGTTCGATATAGATAGAAGATTTGACATGACGCTGACAATAGCGATCTGTGTCCATCGTACCTGTGGTCGAATGTGCCTAACCTACCTCTATTAGTCCAAGATTATTCAACATAGAGAGAAAAGATTCGACATAGAGAAAAAAGATTCGACAATATAGAGACAATAGCAAAAAAGGTTCAATGTGCCTAACCTAACTATTAGTCCAAGATTATTCGACATAGAGAGAAAAGATTCGACAATATAGAGACAATAGCAAAAAAGGTTCAATGTGCCTAACCCAACTATTAATCCAAGATTATTCGACATGGAGAGAAAAGATTCGACAATATAGAGACAATAGCAAAAAAGGTCAAATGTGTCTAACCTACCTCTATTAGTCCAAGATTATTCGACATAGAGAGAAAAGATTCGACATGAAGATTCGAGGAAGCAGTCGGCGCGAGCGGACATTTATGGTCAAATGCTCTGCCCATAGGCTATAGAAGAATTCTAATGTTGGTTGACTAGCAATAATAATTAATAAATATAATTATTACTAGTGTCATACAACATTAGAATTCTATTATAGCTTGTAGGCGGAACATTGGACTGGAAATGTACGATTGCGGCGTCGTACAGTTTAGCTGCCCCATCTAATCTTCTTAGAATATTCGACAGACACCATAAGCCTTCAATGACAGATTCGACCTTAATTATTTCGGATTTTCGGACGAATGCATTTTTTTAACAAAACAAAATAAATAAATAAAAACGAATTTCGGGAGTAACTAAATAAATTTATTTTTCGGACGAAAACGAAATTCCGAAACAAAATATTGTGCACATGTGTAATAAATAACAATTCATGACAGAGGGAGCATTTACAAAGTATGTACAGTAAATCTAATACAATAATTACCAAACAAAAAAAAGAAAGAAAATTTGCAATTGTGAATAGATCTAAAATAAGCAAGGGATTACTACTATGATCTAAAAATTTAAAAACCCCTTTTATTTCCTTCTCCCCCTTCAACCCCCCCCCCCCCCCAACACACATGCATGCTTTTTTAATTCAATAGATTTCTATTGAGTTTTTCAATACAAAAACTGTAAGGAAACAATTCAGTTGTTACAAAAACAGAGGGTCCACACGCATGCTTTTATTGCAACACAAACATACATGAGTGCACAGTGGGGGTTATTTACTAAAGCTGGGGACTGCAAATTTTGGTGCAGCTCTGCATAGAAACCAATCAGCTTCCAGGTTTTATTGCCAAAGCTTAATTGAAAAAGCTGAAGTCAGAAGCCGATTGGCTACCATGCACAGCTGCACCAGATTCTCAGTGCACCAGTTTTAGTAAGACCCCTTTCACACTGGGGCAGGAGCGGCGTCGGCGGTAAAGCAGCGCTATATTTAGCGCTGCTTTACCGTCGTTTTAGCTGCGGTAAAAAAGGGTTAAAACCCCCCGCAAAACCCCGGTATTGCCGCGATGTCCCATTGATTTCAATGGGTAGGAGCGGTATAGGAGCGGTGAATACACCGCTCCTTCGCCGCTCCAAAGATGCTGCTAGCAGGACTTTTTTGACCGTCCTGCTAGCGCACCGCTCCAGTGTGAAAGCCCTCCGGCTTTCACACTGGAGTGAATGGGGCCGGATTTTTTCAGGCGCTGTACAGGCGCTATTTTTAGCGCTGTAGCGCCTGAAAAATGCCCCAGTGTGAAAGGGGCCTTAATCTCTCCCTATGTGTCCTACGTGTCCTACTTTGTTGCAAACTTTGCAAACTACCACAAACTACCACAAAAAGCAGGCAGAGTAAAAAGCTCTGATCTCTTAATCATTTCAAAATGCTTATCCCAATGGATTAAAAGCTCAGTAAGTATCAAATATTCACAAACTGGTTGCTAGTCTACAGCTGAAAGTGACCCTGTGGCCAGGCTATGAATAAACTACGAATGACATTTGCATACATTACTGACCCTTACTGACTGCAATGCAAGTGGTTCTATGCAAAAATGTCATAGCTAAAGCGTCTTGGGTGCAGGTTACTCTTTCATGTTCCTCCGATTTCCCCCCCCCCCCTCCCTCTGTGACAACCTTTTTATCTTCGCTTTATTTTTATTTAATAGATCTTCCTGATAACCTGCTTATTTACAGGGTTACAAAGATGCAGCAGACATCTTCCAGAGCAATCCATAGTGTGCTGGGTTTGGGATTGTGCAATGCCTAAAGATACTTATACACACCCATTAACACTAGGTATGCTGTTGGTGTTTTATGATCTGGGAATGAAGACTAACCCAACCTATGTATTACTGGCCATCTCAGGAATTATTTGCTAAGTGAGCAATACGCAGTTATGGAATGTACCCACTGGCACTTATTTTAATGTAATAGCCATGCACAGAGCAGTATGTGCATAGGAACATAACTATTATTATTACATCTTGCTACTAACTCACATGCCTACAGAAACAAGGGGTGACATGGGAAGCTGAACACCACATAGCCTTTTCTCAGGCTTGATTACATTCATAGGAGTTGATTTACCAAAGGCAAATACTGTAGGCTGTTTACTTTGCAGGAGAATTTTCTTTGAGAATGAGATGAAGCTCGGTTGGCTTCCATCATTCAATTATGTGCAAGCAAAAATGCTGTTTTTTTATTTGGAATTGTTATGGTTTGCAGAGTAAAAATGATACCACATTCACTAAGCTCTGTCTGGGGCATATTCCCTTGTCAAGCATGATGAAGGAGCCAGCATGCTCTGAACATGCGCCACACCTCCTGCAGGAGCTTCCAGTGTTTTGACGTCACAAGTGTCATCCCAGTGTATCCATGCCAGGCAGGGAGCTCTGGAAGCCACCAGCGTGGCAGCCATGGTTGAGAGGTATTGCCTGAATCATCTTACACAGCTTGACCATCTCTGTCTAGTGCAGCACATTCAACCTTTTTTGCTATTGTCTCTATATTGTTGAATCTTTTCTTTCTATGCCTGCTTGATATACTTTATACAAGTTTTATGTGAGTTGCCAATTATGTAAATGGAGTTTGAATTTACCTACCAATAGGTAGGTAGCAGCTCCGGTGCCTTCTCCTCCAGCACAGCGGTTTCTGCTGTGCGTCTCGTCTCTCCTCCTAGGCACTAGGCGTCCAATAGGATCACCTGACATTTTGGCCAATTGGGAAATGGGTCTCACTGGATTGGCCGGGGAGGAGATTTAGTGAGAAAATAGTGATTATTCATTCGCTATTGTCACACAACTGCCCACTCTTTTTTGAAGCCCATTAGATCCTCTGGCTCTAATCATGTGCTTGAAAAAAAAAAACCACACCCCCTGCCATTGGAATCCCTATTTTGTCTCCCTTTATGTAGATCAGGGGGCCGGACGCATTGATAGGGGGGGGTGGCACCCGTGCACCCCTAATGGATGGGCAGCCACTGCCTACCACGCTCAGATGGCGCTGCCGGTTTCTCTTTTTTGATGTCTGCAGCGTTGCTTCAAGTTCACCTAGTCGGCAGCCACTGTATAATTTTGTTGGTCTTTTCCTCACATGAACCATTAGTTGGACTTTTAATATACAACCCTTTCAGTATCATTGTGCATGATTTATCACATTTATTGTTATTGGATTGGTTAATAGTCCCCCCCCCCTTTGTCTCTCTGTCACCAGGCACTGCAAAAAAAAAAAAAGTATTTTGAATTGAAGTATATCTGCGTTTGATTTGTTTTCCTCTTGGAATTACAACCTGGGATAGGATGAGCTATGTATTCAACTGCTTTAACTGTAAGGGGTAGAAATATATATTGAAGATGATTTGAAAAGTAATTCAGTCATGCTGAAGTCATTGCCTTTTATTTGTCTTCCAGGTTATGTAAAATTGTCTACGTTTAACTATGCTTATAAGTTAGTAAGTCCACAATTAAGCTTAACCCTTTCACGCATAAGCCTATTTCTGACATTTGGTGTTTACAAGTTAAAATCCGTATTTTTTGCTCAAAAATTACTTAGAACCCCCAAACATTATATATATATTTTTTTTAGCAGAGAATCTAGAGAAAAAAAAAGGCGATTGTTGCAATATTTTTATGTCGCACAGTATTTGTGCAGCGGTGTTTTAAACACAACTTTTTGAGAAAAGGGACACATTCATGAATTTTAGAAAAACAAAACAGATACCAAACATGTCATGCTTTATAATTGCACGCACTCGTGGAATGGCGACAAACTATGGTACCTAAAAATCTCCATAGGCGACGCTTTAAATTTTTTTTTTACGGTTACCAAGTTAGAGTTGGAGTTAGAGTTACAGAGGAGGTCTAGTGCTAGAATTATTTCTCTCACTCTGACGATCACGGTGATACCTCATATGTGTGATTTGAACACCGTTTACATATGCGGGCGCGACTTTTGTATGCGCTTTCTTTGCTGCGCAAGTTCACGGGGACGGGCGCGCTTTAAAAAAAAAAAAAAAAAAATCGTATTTTCTTTATTTTTTTTTATATTACTAAATTGTGTTTTTTTTTTAAATAAAAAATGTATCACTTTTATTGCTGTCTCAAGGAATGTAAACATCCCTTATGAAAGTAATAGGTGGTGACAGGTACTCTTTATTGAGGGATCGGGGGTCTAGAAGACCTCCATTCCCTCCTTTGCACGAAAACGGCGATTCTAAATACTGTATATTTTTTGAATCCAGCGCCATTGGCAGCCGAGTAAACAGGAAGTGATGTTGTGACGTCGCTTCCGTGTTTGCATTCAGGAGACTGTAACAAAGTCGTTTCCGGCTTTGTGCCAGTTTGTCTCTAGCCGTCGGAAGTGGCGGATCAAGGATCGGGTTTCCTGGTGGGACAGGAGATGGCACGGCGGCATATTCAAAGGGACGTACCTGTACACTCTTATGCCTGTCCGTGCCATTCTGCTGACGTATATGTGTGTGCGCCGGTCGGGAAGCGGTTAAAGGAGTTGTGAAGGCAGAAGGTTTTTTATCTTAATGCATTCTGTGCATTAAGAGGGGCGGGACAAGGTCAGGGCTCCATGTCAATGTATACACGGAGCTCTGACTCGGCTTGGGTGCCCCCTGTAGCAAGCTGCTGGCTGAGGTGCACTCAAAGGAGGGAGGGGCCAGGAGCAGCGAAGAGGGACCCGAAAAGAGGAGGATCCAGGCTGCTCTGTGTAAAACCAACTGCACAGAGGTAGAGTCCAGAGATTTTTTAGTTGATAGAAACAGATAACCACCGCTCTAGGGCTTTCCTTCTCAGCGAATGCTCCTGCTCCTATGTGAGAGCCCCAGGTGCTGGTTAACAGCACAGCAAATTAAAAATCAGGAAGAACTCCGGACAGCCGCACACCGGGACGATAAAATTCAAAAAAGGTTTATTTAAAAAGCCAGAACCACTTTAATCCAAAACTCGACAAAAGGGGGGGGTACAGAGCTGACGCGTTTCGCACTGTATTTCAGTGCTTACTCATAGCTGATATACTCTCAAATGAACATCAAATATATATGGTTACAACATATAGGTCACATAATCACATAATAGAAAAAAAGCTGTTGCAAACAAGCAGAGTCTAGTGTTGATTGGATCTCAAGATGTGTAGCTGGGATGGACCATTAGACCGAGTATAGCCAATTAAAGAACAAAATAAAATCTTATAGTGAAGATGATATGAAGCATAATGTGAAGAGGAATGTATAGATAAATCAAAATATATAAGTGAATGTGTTCATATGTATAAAAATTAAAAGAATCGCTTCAAAAACTCAAAATGGTGGTGAAGTCTTAAAAAAGTATGTGCATCTTGCAGGTATATTAATATTAATATTAAACATACTCAAAATGGTGGTGAAGTCTTAAAAAAGTCTTAAAAAAAAAAAAAGTCTTAAAAAAGTATGTGCATCTTGCAGGTATATTAATATTAATATTAAACATACTGTTTAATGTCAATTAATATACCTGCAAGATGCACATACTTTTTTAAGACTTCACCACCATTTTGAGTTTTTGAAGCGATTCTTTTAATTTTTATACATATGAACACATTCACTTATATATTTTGATTTATCTATACATTTCTCTTCACATTATGCTTCATATCTTCTTCACTATAAGATTTTATTTTGTTCTTTAATTGGCTATACTCGGTCTAATGGTCCATCCCAGCTACACATCTTGAGATCCAATCAACACTAGACTCTGCTTGTTTGCAACAGCTTTTTTCTATTATGTGATTATGTGACCTATATGTTGTAACCATATATATTTGATGTTCATTTGAGAGTATATCAGCTATGAGTAAGCACTGAAATACAGTGCGAAACGCGTCAGCTCTGTACCCCCCCCCTTTTGTCGAGTTTTGGATTGAAGTGGTTCTGGCTTTTTAAATAAACCTTTTTGAATTTTATCTTCCCGGTGTGCGGCTGTCCGGAGTTCTTCCTGATTTTTAATTAACTGCACAGAAGTGGCAAGTATAACATGATTGTAAAGGCTCGTTTTTAAATAACAATCACTTTATCACTTTAAGCCTGCACTGAGTGCAAGAAGAACCTCAGCAGTTCTCGTCAGGGGTCACATGCTTTGCGATTAACAACTATGATTATACCAACTGCTGACATTGTAATAAAACAAGATATGTACCTCTATGTTGTGTAACTGCATCTAACTTAGAGAACAAATAATGTATATATGTTTTAAAGAATGCAACACCAACATAAGCCAGAGGATGTTGTCTTTTTTTTTTTTTTTAACTTGGCATAATCTGCTTCTGAACAACAGACCATGTCAATATTTTAGATCTATCAATTCACCGTACAGGCAAACTCAAAATGCACTAATTAACTAGTGCTAAGATCTAAGACACAGCTTTCTTGTGTTTTGACAGCATGCGATTTCATTTAAGCAAAAATGAGATCTAAATGCAGGCTTAGGTTGCAGACTTGTAGCCTCAAACCAAACACTTCTCAATGCTCCATCTGAGCGAAAACTGAACATTTCCCAACACTGAAAGCAGAGTGATCGTTTTTCAGAGACAATTACACTAAAATGAAAAAAATATCAAAGTCTTTAAATGAGCACACAAATGTCGTGTCCTTTGACTACCTCTTGACCTAGCAATGTAAGCTGTGATTCTGAAGAGGCTTGTCATTTCCTAGCAGTAAAAGAAATGCGTGTTGCTGACAGAGGACAATTAATGTACTGCAAAATGCACACAGTGTGGAACATCACTAAGTGATCCTGTAACATGCTACAAAAGATTTATCACCGTTTCACTGTAATGGAACTTGTTTTAACCTGAAGGATAGAGATTTAATTGGATTTACAATGTCCCTTTGGGTTAATGCAGAAGAAATGGGCATTGAATGAGCCACCCAATGAGACGGCAGCTGGCAAATCAACAGTATATAAAGGAGAGAGAGAATAAGTGATTTCCAGATGTCATTGTACATTGTGCAACTCAGCTCTATAACCATTTGGCCTGACAGACTGTACATGCTGAGCTCTTGTCATTAAATAGACCCTTTCTTAGTCCCCCCTTGCTGTAACTATGCAGCAATAGGACACTTAACCAGTATGGCTAAATGATAGACCTAGCACATTCCCATACAGAATGCAGCCATACGATGACAGGCTTCACAGACAAAACACAATGGGGAATTACCAGTTACAGGAGAAAAGCAAATCACCTACTGCATATGAACCTCAATTACAGGACCTTCAATAAGCCACAATTACACTGACAGATACTGAATGTCAACTGATCGGAAGGGTTCAATCTCATTTTGTAAAGGATTAGATTAGTCTTATTACATTTTTTTTTTAGCTTTTAAAAAAAGGAAACTAAAAGGAAATGGTCATTTGAATAACAATTGCACGCTCATGCAAAGCTGTAAACCAATTGTTTTCTAATTTTCACTGTCTTTTGGTGGTATTTATTCACTGCTGGGTTTATTTTTTACAAAAAACAAAATAAAGACCAAAAATGTTGAAATAAAAAAAAATGTTTTTCTTAGTTTGTCAGTAAATTTTCTAAATAAGTAATTTTTCTCCTTCACCCATGGCTGCTGATGAGGCGGCACTGATAGGCTGCAATGAAGGGGACAGATTAGGTGGCACTGATGAGGAGGCACTAATATGCAGCACTTATGGGCACTGATAGGTGGCACTCACATGTGGCACTAATGAGCACTGATGGGTGGCACTGGTGTGCCCTGATATGCGGCATGGATAGGCGGCACTGATAGATGGTACCAATGGGCATTGACAGGCAGCATTAATGGGCAGCAATAATAGGCGGCACTGATAGCCAGCACTGACTGGCAACACTAATGGGCACTGATTGGTGGCACTGGTGGCCTATTTTTTTTAATCAGGGCACTGATCATCAGTGCCCTGATTACATGTCTTAATGTCCCCTGGGAGGAAATGCTGCTTATCAGCTCTCCTCGACAACACACTGTCAGTGTGGGGCGATGAGAGCCGATTACCAGCATTTCCGTGTTTTACATGTGACTGGCTGCGATTGAACACAGCCGATCACATGGTTAAAGAGCCGCAGCAGAGATCGGGTTGGACGTGTCCTAGCAACACGGCGTGGGCGCGTGAGAGCGGCTGTTCTGGGAAGATGTCATACATCATCCCCGAACGAGAGCTGCACCGCTCCTTCGTCATTTGACGGTGAGCGGGCGGCAAGCAGGTAAAGTCTATATAAAACTTTTACTGTTGCTTTGGATAGAGTAAGAAAAGGGTTACCATACTTTAAAGGTTTTCTCTTTTTTTTTTTGCCTTTGTACCCAAGGGGAATATTCACCCTATTTGTCATGGTGACAACTGTCGCTAAGACTGCAACTCAGCGGTAATCCCAAATGTTACGTTGGCACTGGACCAATTGTAGCTGGGAAGTCTGTGTGAACAGGCCCATACAAAGCAATTTTGTTTTACTTGCTTTCCTGTGGCACTGTATTGGGCAAGGCTACAGACTGTGTGAACAAGACCCACGAGTTGAATTCTATTGACTTCAGTTCCTATGTGTGTCCAGGACAGAAAGCAAAGGGAAATCTCCCAAAAGAACACATACAATCAAGAAAAAGACTGCCAAAAAAAAAGTTTTACACACATTAACATGATAGATACAGGAAGCAAAGCTAACTAACTTTCTACTAAAGAGGATGTGGGAGTTTTTCAATAAATAGTTTTTCAATGGTGTAAAATACATTCTTGTAATTATTATAAAACATAGGGAAATAATTGAATGAATACATTTGCTTTAATAACTGAAAGATGACTTAAATTGGTGTGAACATTTCTACCAAACTTGATTATTATTGCTATAGTTTATTACTAAATCCAGTTAAATGTAATATATAAATTATTTAAATGGGAAAAATCAGGTTTCTTGAAAATTTTTAACAAAACTATGGAAATGCAACATGTAAAAAGAATACAATATATCACATAAGGAAAAGTAAAATAACCAGGATCAATATTTTCTTGCAAACAATGTAGAACAGTATGGTTTTTACAACTAGTGTCTAATACTTGTTTCCAATTTAGTTAAAATACAAGCATTTGATTAAAGCAAACTTGTGGGCACAGAGATAATAAGTGGTCCTAATGTTGCACAGTATGCACCTCCCTTCTAGAGCCCCACAATTCAGAACACACGGTTATACAAATAGAGAATAAACTGCCAGGAAGGTTATGGTCTGCTCCTTCCCATCTTGTGCTCCACACTACTGGCCCA
Organism: Lithobates sylvaticus; assembly: GCA_028564925.1. Lineage (NCBI taxonomy): Eukaryota > Metazoa > Chordata > Amphibia > Anura > Ranidae > Lithobates > Lithobates sylvaticus. The sequence continues at coordinate 135,050,776 of CM053027.1, forward strand.
TTACTACGATAGGAAGCCTCCATAATCAACAGCACAGAAAGTGGACCAGACCCACCTCCATACTAGCTTGTCTATCATTTTCATAAAAAAGAGTACTTCGGTTTCCAGGACTTCAGATATACTTTAGGATATTGCGGGGTGACTGGCTGGCACTCTGGGATGTCTCCTATGCAATGCTAGTGCAACTTTACTATTACCCAAATATAATATTTAAGTGTCTATGGCACTTCCTGTAAATTATTAGTAATTTATAGAAGTATGAAAATTTAACAAAATTAGAAAGTAGAACGCACTAAAGGAACCAAAAAGCCTTCCAGTGTACCAATAGCACCTTCTTAGAACAGGAGCGATCTACGTGTCTATTTCCAACACATAGCCCAAAAATAAGGGGATTATTCCTCATTTCAGAGCAATTGGTGGGACCATGCTAATTATTCTTTAATGTCACATACCAGATCCATCATCCTGGTGTGAGCCACAAATACAGCCTTATACTATACTATAACTGCACACAGCTGTTTCAGGCTTGTTGGCCATCATCAGTGAAGTATGGAAATGACTGCTTCTTGGGTTCGGGTTTGGGGACCGAAGTGTTATGGTATGGAGAGACTAAAGGAAGAAAAGGGCTCAGCCCACGAATGGAACAAAAACTCCATGCCTACTATAATCAAAAATTAAGGCCGCTTGTCTGAATTATCCATGGCTTTTGTCACTATGGATAAAGTCTGTTTATTTGCCACAGTCATTATCATGAGTTTCAGTTAATGTGTATCCTCGCAGTCTTTGTCGATCAATGCCCATCATGATTGTGTTCCAGTTCTAATATATTGTATTAAATACCAAACTCCTGCAAAAATAAAGGATAAAAAAAAAAAAAAAAAAATCAGCTTGGGTTCTCTAACCTTTTCCTGTGTATTTATAGGTTAATTACTTCTCTAATATAGTTCTAAATCGCAGCAGGGGGTCCATTATCTCATGTATCATGTTTAGTCTATAATACTGTCAACATGTTCCTTAGTGCTTAACAGCACTGTGTTAGTTTAATTTATGATTATATCTCAATCGCACACAATGGCGCCTCTTACACATTTTACATTTAAAAAGATTTTTCTGTAGCTCTTTCTTAAACACTGAGCTAAAAAATTATCCATGCAACGGTTTCACTGATACTGCTGTCCTCCGTCAGCTACTTAATTGGCTGCTAGGTTTGTGCCAGACAAAAACCACATTCTTACAAAGCCTTTTGCATATCATTTCTAAACTTTCTGAGATCTAAAGAGGTACAGCACAAACTTTGAGATGAGAAGAGGGACACCTTTTAAAATATATATGTTTGCAAAAAACACAGCCTGGCCACCCCCTTATTTCTGTAGCACCCAAAGAAATAATTTGCCAAAGATGATTATTTTAACCCACCACCAATACTTTCTCCCTTTTTACTTTTCAACAAATGAAATGAAAGAGAACATTTTGGTGTAATATAGCACTTTAGGTAGTGAATTAGTAAATATTTATAGAGGTCCGCACCAAGCAGAGGGACAATTGAGATGGAAAGAGGGATTTATTTCCAAAAGAGGGACAATCCCTCCAAATGAAGGACATTTGAGAGCTATGCCAAACCCATCAGTGCCACCTATCCATGCCGCCAATCAGTGCCCACGCAATATTAATTCATAAATAGAAAAGAACAATTACACACATGGCTGCTTTTTATCCCTGCAAGTATCTGTTATATTGGTGTTTCAAAATAAGAAATGTAGTAATAAATGGACTTGATGAATAATTTAGTGCTATAGAACACTTTTGGTAGTTAAATAGGACATTTGTTTATAGTACTAGACATCAGACCAAATGGGAAAAACAAGTAAAAAGAAAGAAGGAAAACTGGCACTTGGTTCCAAAATGGTTGAAAACCATGAGAGTTGGGAGCTACGTCTTTGTAATTCCACAGTATCTCACATGTCGAACATATCATACACTGCAGCACTATCCACATCGGCTTTAAGGTGGGTTCCTGTCACTTGAGGACCTTCAAGGACTGGGTACCCTTTTCATGTTTAGGGTCCACTCCCTTGGACCTGTACAGCACCCTGCAGGAATGCCTTAGTGCTGTGGTGTCCAGGATTCCATTTCGCAGGGTCCAGCTCCCAGAGGCCGCATTACAGGCAAAGCCTAGCAGGATCTTGGGTCTTCTTTGCGAGGCTCGGGTACCATTTATCTAAGCATTATAAGCCTGTGTCAAATGGATCTGATCGGTCAATCCCTTGATTAATTTAAGAACAGTTTGTGGGACTAGAGACCTGGAGCTCAGAGAGCTCAAACAAACCGTGCCATCCACCTTGTAGACACTGGTAAAAAAACTGAAGCGCTTCCTGTGTGGGAGGGGTTATATAGGGGATCACTTTCTGTCTGAAGACCTTTGGTCTACCAGTGTTCAATCACCTGATGGAGTATAACCCAATAGGTAATGAATATTAGCCTGACTGTGTCCCATGATGTATGAAAAAGAAATGACAGCCTGATGGCATAAATTAGGAAAACAATTCTCCAAAATAGCAAAAAGTAATTTGCACAGAGTACTTGTATACTGGAATATTTAATCCATATGGCTCTTTATGAAGGTGAAAAACAAGCAGGCAGCAGCAAGGTAAAATGCACAATCCTCCATAAAAATTGCAGTGTTTCAATCCACTAAACAAATGCTTTTTCAAGCATGTCCTCAGCGCAAACAACTTTTTGCTGTATTGCAATTTACATAACTTGCCACTCAGTCTTTGATCTGCTAATGACAGCCATGGGTAGCCCTTGTATCATCTGAAGGTGGCAAAACATTGCCATCAAGGTGCAGGGTCTCAAGAGGGCCTTGTCCTTCTCAAAGTGCAACATTATGACATTTCTCCAATATCAAAAGATTCAAATTCTCTATCTTGAAGATGCTTGTCTATCAGGAAAACTACCGCATTTCTTTAACTCAAAGCCATTTTAGAAAATCATGTTTAAATGCCAACCCTACAAGGAGGATTTATTTTCAACAGTTTATTCCCAGCCACCACACTGCACAACACCATTTACCTTTATACCACAAAAATTCCATCCCTATTCACCAGCATTTGTTTCTTTACTGCACTTGTCATTTTACTAAGTCTAGCTGAATGAATAAACTATGTTTCTAGGTTACGCCTTCCCCAAATGTAAGTATGAACGTTTCAAATACGGTATTTTTTTTTTTTTTTAATGTTCATAGACAGCGAATGCGCAAAGACTAGTACGAGTTTGTATATAAACAATCTGTCATGGTGATTACATGATCAGTAACCATGCTGATTGGTTCCCCAGCATTAGTGTATGGGTGATAAGCATGTTTCTAGTTCTCAGATGGAAACTAGATTAACATTAGCAAGGGGAACTTGAGAATGTTGATCTATAGACTGCATGCTTGAAGGGATTAAACAACTTCGCTATTTACCTGTATATTTTTGGATAAAGTAGGGAAGGGTAAAACCTCTGCTTGATTATTTTTTGCTGTGTGCCAATGGAGAAACTTCTCTTCAGTTCCTGCCCCAGAGATTTAACAGGAAGTTAGAGAAAATCTACCAAAGTGAGGTGATTTCCCTTTTGAAAGTTGCCCCTGGAACAGTTGTTCCAACTGGACAATTTCCCCTTACACCTTGGTCTGGGATGAACTCAAACATTTTGGAATAGAGGGGTGAATCTCCCCAATGGGGACACCAATAAATATTTGACAGATAGCCTAGCCCTTTCCCCACATTACATAAAACTGTTTAGAGATAAACTGTTCTATCATTTATATATAACCTGGAAATGGTATAAGTAGATAAACAAATCTATCAAAGAATATGCAAGATCCACATCTATAGTTTGGGGACATCGATAGTAGGAGCTTCTGACACTCAAATGCTTTATGCTGTTAACTAGTTCTTTGGTTGCACATATTTGCCATCTCTTGCATTTAGATATAATCTATTATAGGATAAGGGCAGCACTCATATAAATCATAAATACAAACAAAATGTTCCGTCGATGAATTCACAGCTTTATCCACGTAAGTGCTATGTGCTAATGAAAGTCAATACAAATGACACGTGTGAAAAAATTATCAACAGATGTGCTCTCTATGCCTTTAAAGTGATTGTAAATGATCACCTTGGAAAACAACCCATTCAGTTTTTTTATAGACATAAAAAATAAATAAATAAACACACACACACACACACACACATTATACAGTAAATACTTTTTTTTCATGTTTTATAAATGATCACATTCCCTCTGTTCTCAGCTGCATAAGGGGGGGGGGGGGGAGGTAGCAGTACACTGAGCTTGCCAGTGAATGACTGTGCAGTGAGGGTGTGTCAGGACAAGTCTGATCATTGGAGGGGAGCAGGCCGAGTTCCCTGAATAGCTAGAGAACTGACCACGATGTGTTCTCCTGCTTAGTGTGATCAGTTTTTTTAATAGGGAAGCAAGGGACTAACAGGAACACCAGGGATTTCACATAAAGGAAGAAATACAAAGAGAACAGGATACTTTCTCATACAAGTACATGGTACAGCAGCCACATTTTAGGAAATTTAAGTATTGTGGTAACAAATGCTTTAAGTGTACAACACCACACTCACCAGATGTTGACTTCTTAGCCATCAGAAGTGAAAAAGCGCCTTTGAGCTGGTGTGCCGTACACGTGGCAATTGGTGGTCCTCAGTCCCCAGTAGATTTAGCCTCAGAGTGCTTTCCCTTAACGGTCCTTGGAAATGCCTCTACCCGTTTAAAACACTTGATCATTCCCAGCATTAGAAGAGAATTGGGGAAGCCGCCATAGTGTAATCTTTTAGTAAAAACTTTTTTTTTTTTAATTAGTATGGCACTTACATCAATGATTATTAATTTATGCCAAAAAAAATTAAACTAGAAATGCCAATTTGAGTTCCAAGTGGCAGATGTGATGTCACTGGAAGCCCTTCCTAGTGCGTTTCATCTTCAACATGAGCCGTCATCTCTTGCATTTATTGGATTATTTACAGCCATCATAAAAAGCTTGAAGCCCCATACACACGGTAGGATTTTCGAATGGATTCTGTCCGATCGGACAATGTTGTTGAAAAATCCGACCGTGTGTATGCACCATCGGACAGTGTACGTCGGATTGTCCGACGGACAAAGTTCTATCTCCTGCTGGATAGATTTTTTGACAACACGGTCCGATCACACCAAATCCGATCGTGTGTAGCGTTGTCCGACGGACAAAGTGCTACGCATGCTCAGATCACATTACAAGACCCAAGCTATTGGCTACTAGCCTCTACGTAGTCCCGTCGTAGGCAACAAACGTCACCACTTTCAGAATGATCGGATTTTTCGACAACTTTGTCCGACCGTGTGTACGCAAAACCAACATCGGACAAAGTACGACGGACATGATCCGACGGACCTGGTCCTCGGATAATCCGAGCGTGTGTATGGGGCTTTAGAAGTATGCTACACAAAGCTGCCACTTTAACAGAGGCAGCTGTTAAAGTGGCTTCCTAGACTATAGGACACACATGGGGCACATTATTATAATAATTGAAAGTGCTCATGCGTAAAGGCAGGCAATTCACATTAACCACCTTGTTGCAACCTGACTTTAGCAAAGTGAATTCTGGTCGGCTGCTATGGGTTACAGTATGGTACTTAAGAAGACATATACAATCTATGGCTCCTAATAAATTCCGGGAGTTTTCCAGAGATCAAGCATGCAGATACAAGGTGTATGCAAAGCATGTGTCATATACTAATACAACAGTGCATGAAACAATTAAAGGGCTGATACAGTATTCCCATATCACTCCAGAAGACCTTAGGCAGGCAGCCCCTGCAGTACTGTCCGTGTGCTTTAACTGCTGCTCTCTGTTATTTTTATTAAAGCAATCACTATAACCAGTAGAAAACATTGTCTGACAATGTATTATGCTTTATGTAACGATAAAATTATATGGTATGCAAGAAATTTTATAAACACAAAACACTTGCTGTTTTTCTCTAAAAAGACAGGTGTCATCACCCGGCAGTTCCTCCTTCGGTAATTGCGTTACATACTGGTAAACAAAACGAATGAGGATGGAATGAGGATGGAGATGCTAAGGGCAGTGTGGGCAAGGCAGAGATCATTTCTTCTGTTTTATGTAACATTTTCAGTGCTCCATATTGCAAAACATTACTGATATGAAATCCACACAAACAAGCTTTTACATAAAATACAAGTTTCACATAGAATAAAATAATAAAAGCTATATTAAACAAAATAAAAACATATTCAGTGCAAAACAGTGTTAAGAATGCAATAATTATCCACAAAGCAATGGTAACAGTGACTACAGCAGTGTCCAATTCAGTAAATTTTTTATTGGTTTGGATTGGGCAAGGGAGTAAGAGCTAAAATTGTTTTCAGGTTTTTATTTTTGTCTGAGATTTTTCCTCCTTTCCTGTGACACAAGACATTGGGGGGGGGGGGCAGTTGTCTCCAGGGACAGGAAGACATGGACACAGGCAAAAAAATATTGTCAGAAGTTCAAACACTTCCTTGCGCAACTAAAAACCTGTTATTGCGAATTGGAAAGATTGTTCATCACTGCCTACCATGGCAGGAATTGAGGGGAAATCTTCAGCCAATAATAAAGACCTGACAGAGACACCTAACCCTTTCCAGTTCTAACCCTTCCTAGCCCCATTTGAAAGAAAATACATTATTTTGGCTGAAACTAGGTTTTAATTTTACTGAGGTTAACCTCTTAGCGCCGGCGACTCCTGACCCTTTTAGAGGTTTATGACACTGGGAGGTGGGGCAGGGCTTAAAACCACATGACTACCGTGATTGGCTGTCACAGTCACATGTTATCTGAAAACGAACTGTTGCCTAACCAAAAGCAACTGTGCCGGGACATGCACACTCCTGGAATACATGTAATTTCAGCAATTCATGCACATATGCAGCCCCTTGGCGATAAGGACCAGACTCCAAGAGGTTAAAAGGAACAAACCTTCCTCTGGGTGTTTTACACAAACTGCACCTCATTAACATGTACTTTCCAACTTTCTTGGCTGATAAAGAGGAACACCAAGTAGAAAGTGTGTATGCACTGAACACCCCTGTGACAGGGACCATGAAGAATACATACCCAATAACTGATTGGTTAAACCCACAAGTAGGTTCCATCAGCACTACTGCCACCCCCCTGCCACACACCCTCTTGACAAGGTTCATAAGAATTAATACCCATAACCAATTTGGTGAAACCCACAGGTATGTCCTCCAGAGCTAAATTTTCCATATCACTGACTTTTCAAAATCACAAATTAAATAACTGACAAGTTGGGAGAAAGGTGTAGTGTTGTACGATACATTTCATAGCTAGATTTAGATTCAAAGGGGATGGTTTGGAAGCACTTTCAGGTTTTTATTGGTGTTAGTGTCCCCGTTGGGATTAAATTTCACAACTTTTTCTTCACCATTGTCATTGGAAAGAAAGTGCCACCACAACAGGAATAGAGGGGAAATTTTCCAATAGGGACACTAATGACAAGATGGTAAGGTGTGGGTCTCTAGACCTTCCCTGAATTCTATGGGGAGGATAGATGACATACCCTAAAGCACTTTTTTGTGCGAGTTCACCTGCAGTTTTGTTCACTTTAGTGTTTTTGTGCATCGCACCACAAAGGGACTGTCAAAAAGTGTTTTTCCCACACATTGGAAGTATATCCTCCCACCTCTTGGTAAGTCCATAAGAAAGGAAGTGAAGGGAAATCTAACTAATAATCCAGAAATGGCAAAAAAATAACAAAAAAACACAACAGGTAGCAGTTTTAACCTCCCAAATTCTATTTTGGCTTTATAATATACATTTAAAAAATACATTTTTATAGCAGTCTATACATCAGACCAATAGTGGAAGCAACCAAGGAGGAGCAAGGGATTTGGCTCCAAAAGAGATTCAATCACTTCAAATAAGGGACAGCTGGGAGCTGCGTCAATAAAATATAAAACCAGCAGAGACTAAAAACAGCAAAAATACTGTACTACAACTATACACCTAAAACACAGAAATTCATGATAACCAATCTTCCTCTAATTCCTAAATTAAACTTAAGCTTGTTGTTATGAATCATGGGACTTTATACCTGATAACCACTTGCTGTACTAACTGAATATCTCTGTTGCTATAACTAGTAAGCGGAAACCTAACCCGGTGTGTATTTTCAATTTAACTTGGCAATATTTTTCAACTAGACTAACAGATGTGGAGGCAAATGAAAGCATTACACCCATAATTGCAAAAGATTAATTTCCTTCATAGAACAGTTTGACTATGAAACCACAAGAGTACAATATACAAGGAAACTTAGAAGGTCACTATGTAATTAGACTAGGGACCCTGCCCAAACAAGTTTCCAACTATGGACTTATTTTACCGCAGACGTCAGAGTTATCCTAACCAAAAGATTAAAAAACTCATCCTAATATATAGGAATACTTGTACACTCATAACTCCAGTTACTGCCTGCAAAAACAATCTTATAGTCCGAATGTTGCCGCCATAGTCTTCAAGAAGTATATAGTAGAACATGTCCCTACTGTGATACAGCTGGGTTGATTTTTTGATTTTTGATTTTTATATAGAAACCGACCAATTCAACTGGCTCAAAAATAGAGTGAATTTATTTTAGAATTTTCTTCTAGCGTCTAAGGGAACTCAACCTATATGACAATACTGCTCTTGGGACTAAATATACAAAACTTTTCAGTAACTGAAAAACACAAGGGAGCTGCTGTCACTTTGTTATCCTGAAGAGTGTTGATGGTAACAATATGCCTTTGTTTTGTCCATGAATAAAAATGGATTTTAATCTGAAACCTGAGATACCAGTATGAAGAGAACCATTTTAACAAAAAACATGTCAAGTTGTCTCACAGAAGCCAACCGCTGCTGGAAAAGACTCAAGGCTATTTACATTTCCAACCATTGAGTTTCATACAAATCTGAAAGCATAAAATAATCAGACTATTTCATTTGAAAATCAATGTCTTCATTTTAATGAATGGATTTTGTGCGGGTCATGAAATTTTTATGCAATATATATATTTTTTTCATTAATTTGTTTTAATTCCTGAATCTTATACACTGGTCCTTATATAGAAGTATATTGCACAGTTCTGTGTCTTTTTTTTTTAATTTTAAGCTTTTGAAACATATGTTTTTTATTTATTTTTCTATACTATTTTAAAACATTGTCTATTTTTTTTTACAAACTAATATCCAACACTTGACAAAGTATTTTCAGAGCACCATGGGTCAACTAAAAACACAGCATAGCAGAAGCTACTTGCCTTTTGTCTTAAAAGAACTCATTTAAGAAAGGATGCTCAGATTAATTTACTCTACAAAGGAAATAGAGAGATAGGAAAATGTGATACGGTTTCAGGCGTTATCCTAGGGATACGCTCAGGCATGTTCAAGTCCCAGTCTGAATCTACCTGAGTGAGCCCAGCAGGAAGTGGTCACTGTACTGGGCCAATCATCTGCTGGGAATGTACCGTATTTATCGGCTTATAACACGCGCTGGCGTAGAACACGTACCCCAAGTTTAGAAGGGAAGTTTAAGGAAAAAAAACTTACATTTAAATGCTCATCAATGCAGCCTTATCAGTGTCCATCTGCAGCCTTGTCCATCATTGCAGCCTTGCCCAGTGTCCATCTGCAGCCTTGTCCAACTGCAGCCTTGCCCAGTGTCTTTGCAGCCTTGCCCAGTGCCTTTGCAGCCTTGCCCTGATTTAAAATTGGCGCCGATTTCCGCTGACTGTGAGCGGAGTGGAGCGAGCGGAGCCGAGATACAGAGAGCCGAGTGGACTTCGGCTAGACTCTGCTCTGCTCACAGACCTGCCCATCTCCACTGATTGCGAGAGGAGAGGAGCAAGCGCCGCTGACATACAGAAAGTCGTGTACTTCAGCTAGACTCGGCTCTGCTCACAGTCAGGGGCGGGACTGCGAGAGGAGCCGAAGTACACTCGGCTTTCTGTATGTCAGCGGCGCTCGGTCCTCGTGCAATCAGTGAAGGTGGGCATCACTGCGAGAGGAGCCGAGTAAAGCTGAGTGTACTTCGGCTTTCTGTATCTCGGCTCAGCTCGCTCGTTTCCTCACAATCAGCGGGGGATCGGCGTATAACACGCACCCACGATTTTCCCCTGATTTTTAAGGGGAAAAAAGTGCATGTTATACGCCGACAAATACAGTATATCTACGATTGTGGGGCAGAGAATGCCTTGGCAGTTTATGTTTGGCCCAGTACAGTGACAGCTTCCTGATGGGCGGATCCTCAGGTGGGTTCAGCCTAGGATCCAAACACATCTTAGCTCATCCCTACTTTGAGTATTTTTTTTATGATTTGAAGCAAACCCGTACCTTGCCTAGACTAGGAAAATTATCAGGTTCCCTTGATAGCAGGTTTCACTAGAAGGCGATAAAACTTGCCTTACAGTTACTGCCCTGCTGTCCCAAACGTAGTAGTTTAGGTATGGGGAAACACAAGCTACTCCCCCTACTTCCCACAATGGAATGGGTTGGTAACTGAATGGCAGCAAACATGTCACATGCATTGCCCTCAGTAAATGCCAACTGTAAAGGCTGAAGCACATAAAAATGCTTGCAGGCTGCAACAGTTAGGGTTGCTACCTGTCCGGGATTCACCCGGACAGTTCGGGTTTTGAATTGTGTGTCCGGGTTTCAGTCCACCTAAAACCCGGACACAATATTCAGACAGGAATGTAGCTCAGAACAGATCCTGATAGGAGGGTGAGGGTGCACTATGCACACCACATTACTATTCTCTATTCCCAGGTCTTTTACAATTCTATAGTATGCTAAAAAAAAAAAATTGCTGTGCGCTGCTAAAGTGTTTCAGGTTTGGCTTGAAGTAAAAGTGGCAACCCTAGCAACAGTACATGTGGCAAGTGCAGAGAAGAGAAGTATTCATTCCTGGTGATGGCTGCGCTCAAGAAAACCTGTTGCTTTGCACAGTCAAGACAAGGTTTAGTTAACATTTGCTTTGCCCATACAGGGCAAAGCAACAGGTTCACTTAACTTTTCCACCAATCAGTTACACATAGATCTTGCAATAAAAATAAAAAAAATCAATGTCTGCATATTTTTTCATGATCCAGCCATGCAATACTTTGGTGGAATAAAAAAAGGCCTGTGGGGAAAAGAAGTAGCTAACATGCTTACCTTACCCTGAACTTCCGCCTGTAGTACCTAGGCGAGGATGAGGTCAACTTCCTTCTGGCAAAATTCAGGGAACATGTCATTGAGTATCCAAAATGCTGCACTGTGCTAGAGCATCTTCTAGTAAGATTTCAGATACTCAATTCCCCATAATCTTGCTGAAAAGAAGGTGATGTCGCCCCCTGTAGTATGGAAGCCAGGGTAAGGCAAGTTATTTACTAACCTTTTTCCCTGCAGGCTTTTTTTTTTTTCTTAATGTTTCACTAAAAGCGTTTTAGCATTGAGGTGGCGGTGGGAAAAAGTGAGCCTTGCTTGGTAGTGCAAGGTCTGCTTTTAACTCCTCTACTGCTCCATTCAACCAACTGAAACAATGGACTGGACTCCTCCAGGTAGTGGGAATACGATTCACGCTACTTCCTATTTTGTAATATCTCTAAAAGAACATCTACCTTGATACTCCCAGAACAAAACCAAATAAAACTGTAATGTTTGCTAAATCCTTGCAATGTACAGTAAATAGCGCTCCAAGAGGGGCTTTAAAGCAGCATTAAATCTAAAAGACCAAACATGTAATAGTTCGCGGATTATCAATTTTTAGATGGTGTGACTGCATAAGCTTTCTTTTTTAGGCGTTTTCCCCTTTTATTTTTGTTGAACCTGCCAGTAAGTTTGTTAGTTTTCAACTTCATTTAATATACCAAGCTTTCCATCAAAAGTAGCACTTTAACCACTTCCCGACCGCCCCATGTACATATACGTCAACAGAATGGCACGTACAGGCAAACCACGTACCTGTACGTGCCATTCTTCCGGCGGGTGGGGGGTCCGATCGGACCCCCCCGGCCGGCGGGGACGGTCGGTATCGCTTCAGGAGCGATCCGGGATGAGGGGACGGCCAGTGGTTTCTGGCCACCCCCTCGCGATCGCTCCTGGCGAATCAGATGCTTCCTCTGTCTGTGTCAATCAAAACACAGGCAGAGGAAGTGATGTCACACTCGGCGCGCCGGTCAGAAAGACCAGAACGCCGAGGAGTCAACACACACAGGTTAGTGCACCAACAGTACACTGACACCAGTACACATAGGCACACAAAACACCCCCCTGTCACCCCCAGATCACCCCCAGATCACCCCCCCCCCCCCAGTCACAGTGTCACTAATTGCAGTGATCATTTATTTACTGATCACTGCATTTAGTGTCAGTGTGACTGTAATAACTGTCAGTGCAGTTAGTTTTAGGTCCAAGGTAGCCCCCCCCCCCCCCCCTAATAAAGGTTTAACCCCTTGATTGCCCCCCAGGTAACCCTTTCACCCCCTTTTGCCAGTGTCACTAAGCGATCGTTTTTCTGATCGCTGTATGTGTCACTGGTGTCGCTAGGTAACCATTTTTTTTTTTTTTAGGTAACCGCCATGTTTATATAGGTTCATAAATAGGTTTATAGGTCAAGTACCCCCATATTACAACCTAAATAAAGGTTTTAACCCCCTGATTGCCCCTAGAGTTAACCCTTTCACCAGTGATCACCGTATAAGTGACGCTGGTTAGCCAGTTAGTTATTTCGTTATTTAGGTTCCCCGTCAGGTTTTTATATAGTGTCAGGTACCCCCATATATTACCTAATAAAGGTTTTAACCCCCTGATTGCCCCTAGTTAACCCTTTCACCCCCTTTTGCCAGTGTCACTAAGCGATCGTTTTTCTGATCGCTGCATTAGTGTCACTGGTGCCGCTAGGTAGCCAGTTTTTTTTTTTTAGGTAACCGCCAGGTTTATATAGGTTCATAAATAGGTTTATAGGTCAGGTACCCCCATATTACAACCTAAATAAAGGTTATAACCCCCTGATTGCCCCTAGAGTTAACTCTTTCACCAGTGATCACTGTATAAGTGTCACTGGTGACGCTGGTTAGCCAGTTAGTTATTTAGGTTCCCCGTCAGGTTTTTTATATAGCGTCAGGTACCCCCATATATTACCTAATAAAGGTTTTAACCCCCTGATTGCCCCTAGTTAAACCCTTTCACCAGTGATCACCGTATAACTGTTACGGGTGACGCTGGTTAGTTAGTTTGTTTTTTATACTGTCAGGGCACCCGCCATTTATTACCCAATAACGGTTTAACCCCCTGATCGCCCGGCGGGTGATATCAATTAGGTTTTAGGGTCAAATAAGGTCTGCGTCGCCCCAGGTTAGTGCCAGTACCGCAAACACCCACGCACAAAGCATACACCTCCCTTAGTGTACAGTATCTGAACAGATCAATATCTGATCTGATCAGATCTATACTAGCGTCCCAGCAGTTTAGGGTTCCAAAAAAAACGCATTGTTAGCGGCATCAGCCCAGATAACTGCTAGCACCTGCGTTTTCCCCCTCCGCCCAGCCCAGCCCAGCCCACCCAAGTGCAGTATCGATCGATCACTGTCACTTACAAAACACTAAGCACACATAACTGCAGCGTTCGCAGAGTCAGGCCTGATCCCTGCGATCGCTAACATTTTTTTTTGTGGTAGCGTTTTGATTCAGTCGCTAACAGTCAGGAGCTTTTTTACCTGTGAATCTCAAAAAAAAAAAAAAAAAAAAAAAAATTGTCGTTTTATTGTTCTCTCTCTCTATTCTCTCTATTGTTGCTCTTTTTTTTACTCCATTCTATTCTGCAATGTTTTATTATGTTTTATCATGCTTGCTTTTCAGGTATGTAATTTTGTTTACTGTGTTTTAGTGTTAACCATTTTTTTGTTTTCAGGTGCGCCATTCAGTTGCAGCGCGGATTTATTTATCTTGACAGCAACAGCGTTTGCTCCCACGATACATAAAGACGCGACTCCAACACTGTAGGAGGTGATTTCACCACCACAGTTAAAAAAAAGAGCATATATGCCGAAGCATGGGGGCAGCAGGGGGGGCGGAGGAGCGATTGGCTCCTAATGCCACGTACATACGGTCGAAATTCTGACGGAGCCTTGCCCCGTGGAAAAGTGCAACCGTGTGTACATGGCATAACTTTTGTGGGAGGATGCCCCCATGCTTCGGCATATATAAATGGTGCATGTATGCCCATCATTAGAAGTGGGTGGATGAAGGGAGGTATTCTAATGGTGGGCATACCCACCAATCAATCTCTTTTTTTCGTTCAGCCAAGAGGCTGCATGAAAAATAAAGATTACAATATATGTCCAGTATGTTGCTGGACTTTGAATGGTCATACCAGAATGATGCCTGCAGGTTTAGGTATCATCTTGGTATCATTCTTTTCAGCCAGTGATCGGCTTTCATGTAAAAGCAATTCTAGCGGGTAATTAGCCTCTAGACTGCTTTTACAAGCAGTGGGAGGGAATGTCCCCCCTCCCGGATATAAACCGCGCCATTGGGAAATTGGGAAAGCTTTTTATCACACCGATCTTGGTGTGGTCAGATGCTTTGAGGGCAGAGGAAAGATCTAGGGTCTAATAGACCCCAATTTTTTCAAAAAAAGAGTACCTGTCACTGCCTATTGCTATCATAGGGGATATTTACATTCCTGAGATAACAATAAAAATGATAACAAAAAAAAAAAATGGAAGGAACAGTTTTAAAAATAAAATAAAAAAGCTAAATAAATAAAAAAAAAAAAAAAAAAAAAAAAAAAAAAGCACCCCTGCCCCCCCTTCTCTTGCGCAAAGGCGAACACAAGCGTTGGTCTGGCGTCATATGTAAACAGCAATTGCACCATGCATGTGAGGTATCACCGCGAAGGTCAGATCGAGGGCAGTAATTTTAGCAGTAGACCTCCTCCGTGAATCTAATGTGGTATCATGTAAAGGCTTTTAAAGGCTTTTAAAAATGTATGTAGTTTGTCGCCACTGCGTGTTTGTGCGCAATTTCAAAGCATGTCGTGTTTGGTATCCATGTACTCGGCCTAAGATCATATTTTTTATTTCATCAAAAATTTGAGCAATGTAGTGTGTTTTAGTGCATTAAAATAAAAAAAAGTGTATTTTTTCCACAAAAAATGCGTTTGAAAAATCGCTGCGCAAATACTGTGTGGAAAAAAAAAAATGCAACACCCACCATTTTAATCTGTAGGGCCTTTGCTTTAACAATATATATAGTGTTTGGGGGTTCAACGTAATTTTCTTGCAAAAAAAAAAAAAATATGTTTTCATGTAAACAAAAAAAGTGTCAGAAAAGGCTTTGTCTACAAGTGGTTAGAAGAGTGGGTGACGTGTGACATAGGCTTCTAAATGTTGTGCATAAAATGCCAGGACAGTTCAACCCCCCCCCCCCCCCAAATGACCCCATTTTGGAAAGTAGACACCCCAAGCTATTTGCTGAGAGCAATGTTGAGCCCATTAAATATTTTTTTTTTTTGTCCCAAGAGATTGAATAATGAAAAAAAAAATATATATATATTTTTTTTTACAAAAAGTTGTCACTAAATGATATATTGCTCAAACATGTCATGGGCATATGTGGAAATACACCCCAAAATACATTCTGTTGCTTCTCCTGAGTACGGGGATACCACATGTGTGGGACTTTTTGGGAGCCTAGCTGCGTACGTCACCCCAAAAACCAAGCACCGCCTTCAGGCTTTCTAAGGGTGTAATTTTTTTATTTCACTTCTCACTGCCAATCACAGTTTCGGAGTCCATGGAATGCCCAGATGGCATAAAACCCCACAAAATGACCCCATTTTGGAAAGTAGACACCCCAAGCTATTTGCTGAGAGGTATGTGAGTATTTTGCAGATCTCGCTTTTTGTCACAAAGTTTTGAAAATTGAAAAAAGAAAAAAAAAATTTTTTTTTCTTTACTTTCTTCATTTTCAAAAACAAATGAGAGCTGTAAAATACTCACCATGCCTCTCAACAAATAGCTTGGGGTGTCTACTTTCCAAAATGGGGTCATTTGGGGGGGGGGTTTTGTGCTATTTTTCCATTTTATGGCCTTCAAAACTGTGATAGGTAGTGAGGAGTGAAATCAAAAATTTGCACCCTTAGAAATCCTGAAGGCGGTGCTTGGGTTTCGGGGCCCCGTACGCGGCTAGGCTCCCAAAAAGTCCCACACATGTGGTATCCCCATACTCAGGAGAAGCAGCAAAATGTATTTTGGGGTGCAATTCCACATATAACTATGGCATGTGTGAGCAATATATCATTTAGTGACAACTTTTTGAAAAAAAAAAAAATTTTTTTTTTTTTTTGTCTTTATTCAATCACTTGGGACTAAAAAAAAAAAATATTCAATGGGCTCAACATGCCTCTCAGCAAATAGCTTGGGGTGTCTACTTTCCAAAATGGGGTCATTTGGGGGGGTTTTGTGCTATTTTGGCATTTTATGGCCTTCGAAACTGTGATAGGTAGTGAGCAGTGAAATCAAAAATTTGCACCCTTATAACCATGGCATGTGTGAGCAATATATAATTTAGTGACAACTTTTTGAAAACATTTATTTATTTATTTTTTTTTTTGTCTTTATTCAATCACTTGGGACTAAAAAAAAAAAATATTCAATGGGCTCAACATGCCTCTCAGCAAATAGCTTGGGGTGTCTACTTTCCAAAATGGGGTCATTTGGGGGGGTTTTGTACTTCCCTGCCATTTTAGCACCTCAAGAAATGAGATAAGCAGTCATAAATTAAAAGCGGTGTAAATTCCAGAAAATGTACTCTAGTTT